>BQNB010016220.1:0-38225 GCA_026074375.1 Tanacetum coccineum
ACACAAGGTGTTGGTTAGTGAAGTTAAGTCTAGACAACTTAACGTATTCGATTGACGTGATTATGTGAGCAACCATAGAGGTGATTGTTTTAATCACTTAATCGTTTCCAGGGTCATTTGCTAAGAGGTACGCGTTTTCTATTTAATTTTTATTAGGTGTTAACCATATGCTATTACTAGATCCATCCGCTGCGTACTCGTAAGCTAATTGTTACTTAGATTGTTAAATCCTAACAGTGGCATCACGTGCCAGGTTGTTTTAGCTTTATGGGTTACACGTTATGATTTAACTATACGCCTAGTTTGCTTGCCTATCATTGAAACATATGCTATGATCTGCTGCGTTTTATATTTTATTTATGTTTTACTAGCAAAATATGACAATGATATGCAAATCATTGCCCTAAGGATGATACAATAAGTAGATCTAGTTCTTGAACAATATTATTAAAAGTTAAAGTATATGGTAAAAGGGATAATAAGATTGCTTAATTTTAGTAGCATGTTCCCTTTTATAGTTGACTATTCAGGCAAATAAGACCACTACAATCATGTTACGATGGACATTTATGTGTGTGTGAAATATGCACCATTTGTCATACCCGATGACGGGGTCGCGCTCTCGACGTTGAGGCGGGCTACAACGCACCGGACCTTGGAGCAAACTTTTGTCTGTTGTGTTCTTTGTTTACAGGTAACTACTTCTATGACCGCACCATGGGTCATTGATCCACGAAATTCATTTGTTACCTAATACGGGACGACGGTAATGTGAAACCTTATCGATATCCGCACTATCAAAAGGGGGAAATGGAAAGGTTAGTTAAGGAAATGTTAGACCAGAGGATTATTCGATTTAGTCAAAGCCTGTTTTCATCTCCTGTTCTTCTTGTTAAAAAGAAATACGGAAGTTATTGTTTTGCTGTAGACTATCAGGCCCTTATTGAAGGTCACAGTGGAAAGATAAGTTTCCGCATACCTCTCTGCAATATGATGTTCGACGAACATGGGGGAGAGGTTATCTTTACTTAAATTGATTGTGGCGGGCTCTCATTCAAATTCGTGTGCATGACCGTGATGTTTACAAGATGGCTTTTCGCACCCATAATGGACAGTATGAATTTTTGGTTATGCCATTCAGGCTTACCAAGCGCCCTTACTTTCCCGGCACACAATGAATCCGGTTGTTTTCAATACCTTACGTAAATCTGTTGATCGTTTTCTTATGACGAATATTGGATCTTATCGTACCTTCACGTACGACTCATATGTGCATACTGGAGATGTGTTTATCTTGGTTTAAAGGGTACTCAGTTTATGTGAAACGGTCAAAGTGCGCATTTGGAGCAACCACTTTGGAATACCTTGGTCACATAATTACGGGCGTTGGCGTGGAGGTGGATCCAAAGAAAATAGCGGCCGTTAATTGAGTGGTCGAACCTATAAACGCAGTGACAAGTGCAGGGCTTTCTTAGGTCGCTGGGTATACTTGGCGTTTCATAAAGGGGTATGAGGCTTGGCTGCTCCGTTAAGTGAATTTACTATGTAAAAACGGTTTCAATGGCGAGTTAATATGCAGCGGCTTTTGAGTCAACTTAAGTACAGTGACGACGACGCCCGTATTGACCTTGCCAATATTTATCAAACTTCGTTATTGTGGAACGGATGCCGGCGGATGCAGTATTGGTGCGTTTTGATGGAGAATGACCGACCCTATTTGATACTTTAGTCGGTTAGTTAGGCCTAGAATGTGAGTGCTGCGACCTACCAGAAGGAAAACTCTTTGCAATTGTGGAAGTGTGTTGTAAATGGCGGGCAATACTTACTTGGGCGACGTTTGTTATCCGGACGGATCATAAAAAAAGTATTAAGGAGCGTTTTGCAACAAGTAACCCAAACCCTGATTCAGCAAAAATATGTGCGGAAATTGTTGGGCTTTGATTTTAGCATTGAGTACAAACCCACGGGCTCAAAATACCATGGCGGATGCATTTTCATGCGTATTTGAGGATAGTGAATCTCTGATGGCATCATTTATGCATTTGAGCCAACCACTGACTGCGTTTCTGAGTGACCTTAAGCACAGACAGTAACCTTGGGAAGATTTGGTCATGATACATCGCCAGTTGGATACGGGAACCGTCGCGGTAAGGTTTCAACGCCAAGATGGAATGGTGAATTTTCAAGATCACTATTATGTCGGGGCTGAATCTAAATTAAAACCTTTGTTGTTGTGGGAGTTTCATGACATGCCTAGTTTGGGTCACGGAGGGGTCAAAAAGATGATGGTTGGTCTTTCGGTTTTTTTCTTTTGGAAGGGTATGCGTAAAACCATAGAAGCATATGTTAAACAATGTTACGTGTGTCAACAAACCAAATACATCGACACAAGCAATAGGGGGCTATTGCAGCCGCTAGCTACACCTAACGGGCTGTGTGGGGGATCGTCTTTGTATTTCATCACGGGATGGCCGATCTCTAAGGGTTTAAACGGTGTGTTTTTCGTGGTCGAGTAAGGTTTCTAAATATGTAACTTCGCCCTTTCCGGACTAGTTTCAATGCTCACAAAGTCGTGGAGGTATTTTTTGATACTGTTATTAAACTTCATGGAGGATACGAAAACAATTCGTCTCAGACCGTGATCTATCTTCGTTAGTAATTTTCTGGACTCAACTTTTTATCTTAGTGGGACCCAACTTAATTATAGCACTGCTTACCACCTCAATCGGTGGTCAAACGGAAGTGGTAAACCGCGGTCTCGAGCAGTATTTACGGGCTATGGTCACGAATCAATATTTGATGAGAATCGTTTCTCTTCAATACCTAGACCAAAGGATATTATACCAAATTTGGATGAATCTCAAAGGGATGATCATTCTAATGATGTACCATGTGAGATTCCTAACCTCTCCAAACAGCGTTTGCAGGAAAGACTAAATCATATGCTTTAATTGATTATTCAGAAATTCTTAGTTGAGGGGATCAAGAGATCAAGTTGGATCTGCAATATATTATTGTTATAAGTATTGTGGAGGATCCTTGTTCCTATAATGCACGTTATGCAATTCTGAGGATTATGCGTTCTGGAAAGAAGCATTTGATGATGAGAATTGGTTTTTTATGAAAAAATAATACATGGGTTTCTATCTGATTTACCCCCCTAGTTGCAATACCTTTTGGTTGCTAATGGATCTACAAAGGAAGATGAAGTCATGGAACATTGACAGTTTAAAGCTCGATGGGTAATCCAAGGACTTTAGACAAAAGGAAGGGATAAATTACTTCGATACCTATGCACCAGTTGCTAGTATCACTACCATTTCTGGTGATCCATCAAATAGATGTCAAAACAACATTTATAAATGGTGATTTGGAAGAAGAAGTGTATATGAAGCAACGAGAAGGATTTGTTATGCCGGGTAATGAGCATAAGGTGTGTAAGCTGGTTAAGTCATTGTATGGGCTCAACAAGTCACCTAAGCAGTGGCATCAAAAGTTTGATGAGGTTGTGTTGTCTAGTGGTTTTCTCCTAACAATCTGACACAGTGTGTATATAGCAAATTTGATAGCCTCCGATTAACGGTGGTTATTAATTTGTCTTTATTTGATGACATGTTGATTTTTGTTACAGACAATTAAAATTTGAATAAACTAAAAAGTTTTTATCATCATGTTTCAATGAAAGATATAGGAGAAGCAGACGTTATTCTTGGTATTAAGATTACAACGTGAAATAAGAAGTTTTAATTACACCAATCTACTATATTGAGAAATATACTCAAGAAATTTAATCGTGAAGTTGTTTCTTCGGTGAGTACTCAACATAGATCCGGTAGAAAAAGCTTTAAGCCAAATACAGGTAAACATGTGGATCAGCTCGAATATTCAAGAGCTATTGGATGCTTGTATTGTTATTGACTAGCACTAGACCGTGATATTGCTATGCAGTTAGTAGATTGAGCAGATCTTACTAGTCAATCCTAGTAGGACAAACTTGCAGCGATAACAAGGGTGTTTAAGTACTTGAAAAGTACTATGAATTATGATTTATTATATGTTGGATATCCTTCGGTGTTAGAAGCTTATTCGTGCTAGCTGGATAAATCATGTTGAAGATTCATCTTCTACGAGTGGATGGGTGTTCTTGCTTGGGGGAGGTGCCATTTCATGGGCTTCCAAGAAGCAAACATGCATCACTGGTTCTACTATGGAATCTGAGTTTGTTGCATTGGCTGCTACTGGAAAAGAAGCAGAATGGCTAAGAAACTTGATATATGAGATTTTAATATGGTAAAACCGATAGCTCCAATCTCTATTTGATATGATAGTGCTCCCACAATGGCTATGCATAGAAGTCAGATATATAAATGGAAGCCTAGCACTTATGTGTTTAGACATAGTATGGTTAGAGACTTAATCATGGAATGGTGTGTTTCTACTTGACGTTTGTTCGGATGCAACATAATTGGGTAACCACTTGACATGGGTTTACCTAATGGACTTAGTGATTAAGTCAGTGATAAGGATGAGATTAAAGTCAATATAAATCTACTACCTATGAGATACCCAATTCCCTTCTAATATAACGTTGAAAGTTGAATTCAATGTGGAAAGCTCATAGCTAGAGACTCGAACACGTGTATTTATCTTATCGAGGTATATGTTCAGGCGTGCAAGTGATGGTTAGGTTGAAGTTTACCTTCTTAACAATTCTTTTAAAACATTGCAAATGCAGGTGCAAGACTAAAAGGATTCAACTATGTGAAACAGGAAGTTTTGCGCTTCAAGAAGCTTGGACTTGGTTTTCTGTGTATTCATTAATCGATTAGGACACATGGGTGTAATTTTTTTTTTTTTTGTTCAGTCGTCAAGTCCAACACAACATTAGGAGTGTTGTAGAAACTTTGTGTATAGTATCTTAGGTATTCAAATGGATTGACGGGTTCAATCGTTACGACACTCCGATTTTTGAATATTTGAAATGTGTATTATACTAAGATAAAAATTCAATCGCAAGACATTTTCATTTTTGCATTTGTTTGTTTCGTTATGTTTGCTATAACATAATTGCATATATCTTTATATATGTTTTAGCAAATCAAGGATTACACTAAAATGAAGGGGATTTGTTGGTGATTTTAGTGTTATCGACGGCCATTTACGTAATGACGATTTACTAGAGACTAATGAGATTTCATATTTGGCTCGGATACTAGTTAGGGAAGTGTGGAGTACACACTCGTTGGGCTAATATGTTTTTGAGCATGACAAAAATGCAGGGGTGAAGGGGGTTGCGCCCCCTTGCGGGGTCAAGGGGCAGCGCCTCTTGCGGGGTCAAGAGGCAGAGCCCCAAACGGTATATTTGGTGCTCCAAGTAAGTTATCTGTTTTTTCCTCGTATTTTCCCCAACCATTGTAACTGTTGAAAAACAGTTGTGAGAGTTGGTTTCAACCATGGTTCTAAAAGGAACGCAAAAGCCTCGCAAAACCCTCGCAAAGGCGCGAGGCATGACCTTCACACCACACAATACACCAAGGCTTGGGCTTAAGGCTTGACGTGAGATGAGGAGTGAAAAAACATGATAAGATGCGATAACACGTGATGCTAAGACGGCTTTTTTGAAAATCAATTTTGATAACAATCGTATTTTTATATAGAAATGAAAACGATTACATGTAACGATAGTTTGTTGACTTTATTCCTTATGTATGACACTTATTGTAAACTTAATAGATTTTAATATGACTATAAATATATTATTAGTTAATATATTTTCCTATTTTGTGCCGCTTTAAGTCACGCCTTAAAAACGCCATGACTCGCTATGGCTCGCAAAGGCGTGAGGCTTAGCCATGCCGCCACGTCACGCCTCACGCTATTTATAACCTTGGTTTCAACCAACTTTAACTGCATCAAAACTGTCATCAAGAATCTGTTTTTAAACAGATTCATTAGCCTCATTTAGAGATACGAAAAACACATACAATTCTTTTATTGATCTTGCTTTGTAATCTGGTGCCTAAAATACAAAGTGTTCTCTTCTAGAATTATCCCGATAAGGATTTCGTGCAACCCAGGCATCTATAGGGTCGAAATACTTTATACGGAACGTGAACTCAACACGATTCTAGTAAGATATCCATGATCATCACAAACCCTACCAATTTCTAACAGAAGAAACACCAACCTCTGCTAAAGGAATTGCATCTTCTGAAGGCGAGTCATCCAGCTTTGGAAGTGGGAAGCGAACCATCATCGACTTGGATGATGATAACGGAGGAATGAGTGAAGAAGTTGATTCAAGTGAAGGTCGAGTCTAAGGAGTGATCCACTTTCAGAGTGTTATATCATCTTTACTGTTATTTTCAAACTTTTCTTGATGGGATTTTTAAGACAATTTGGTTTTTTGGTTGTTTGGTTCGAATGTTGGTTTTGTTGCTACAGTTAATAAGTTTGTTTTTTGTGTGCTTACCCCAAAAAGCAAAATTACTTTGTTTTTTCCATGATGATGATATACAATTATAATAATTTTTATATGGCATATCATTTTTATTATATGGCATTATCTATATTTTTATATTCCCTTATCATTTTTATTATATGGCATTATCATTTTTATTATATGGCAGATCTATATTTTTTTTTCTACAGCAAGAAAAGCTTTTATGTCTGCAACAAAAGATAACACAGGATTAAGCCTTGATCAACATGGAAAAAAGTATTTCATTACTGAGGTTACTAAAGGGGGTTTTTTGACTCAGGTAGCTCATTGATACTTACTTTAAACTCGTCGTACTCCCGTTTTACCTTCCTTCTTTCCCTAAAAAATCAACTTTACGTTTATTCTGCAATGGGTGCCCTTTCTGTGAAAAATACGCCTCGAGATTTCTAGGCTCGATTGCGCGCTTCCTGTAGAAAGGAACCCATGTTCTTGCAAAGCTAGCAGCTTCTGCTAAAGCTTCAAATGTGACCAATCATGAGCCGCCATCATCTGATAAATAACACGCCACCTTATCAACCGGATGATCAACAGCTAGGATTAAGAGAATGATGTATGCGGTTACTAAAGGGCGTTTTTTGCATCAGCTGTTGAAACAAAGATATCGATTCTGGGAAGATCAGATAGTCCTTTCGGGTTGTTTACTGTTGGCTCAAACCGTTCTTTAAGGACAGTGAGATCAGTAGACCGGTTGACTGGACATAGCTTAGGAAGCTGGTCCATGAGCCATGGAAACGTAAACCATACTTCACAAATGACTAACATTACCCATGGCCGAATAGCGCCCATGTTCGGATGCAAGTCTTCCATGTTAGAAACAAACCAAGAGCCGCTAGCCGGAGAGTAATGAGTAACCTGCAAGTCGCCAAATTTACTAATTAAAAACAAAGATCTAAAATTCAGAAGTGTATGTGCTAACTGAAACGTAATAAATTAAGCATATTTCACAAAAATATGAGTTCTGTTACAACCCAACTCCACAGTCTATACCAAAATTTATCCATTTTGAATACAAACCAAATCAACCCATTTCTACATAACGGGTAAAAAATTGTCACATTACTTAGAATACATGATTCAAATAGAATGTATATAGCAGCGGGTGAAACCAAAGCACGCAAACCATAATATTGCAAGAATAAATGCAGTTGCACTTGTAAATCCAACCGATTGTACATCATTAAACTATTAACAAAGACAACTACTACTATACAAATATGTGCTTTAGTAAGCTACCTTATGATTTTAGAAACCTACAGCCCAGTAATGCTTATTAGTAAATGGCTAAGTATATCAGGCCTATTTCCAAACCTGCATATTTAAGTTACATATTTAAAATACCAAACAATTTATTGGCTAAGCCACAAAAAATGTCACATACACATAAGTAATGTTTTTACACTCACATAAAACCAACGAACTATGGGTTCGTTTATGCACTTCCCATGTATATTGCCAACATTTTACTTGCGACCGAGCTAAGGTATATTTGTACCATTCGTCTCTCAAACTTTTCGGCTCCTGAAAATTTTATGTTGCTAGCTTTTTTACTCCTCCTTTTAGTTCGTTCTCCCTTTTTCCAACAACATGGTATTAACGGCATAAGGCCAATGACTTTCCATAAGAATTGTAAATAAAAAAGTATCCTATACATGAGCCTTTACAGGGCGGCTCCAACGAAATAGTTCAATGAGTGTGCATTTACAAATAACATATGATCCATAAACCTCAAAATCAGTGCGCATTTATTGTATGTATTATTAATTATAATGACAATCAATTCAAATGTTCCACGGGTACACTCAGCTGAATCGCCTAACGGTTCTACGTCCATACCTTATCAATAATTAAACATCAACACTAAGCCGGCAATCATATATCTCTTAATTAGATCAAACTTTACGAATCATTCCCTCTCAACCTTCAATATCACGTATTTCAAAATCACACAAACTAACAAACACATGATAACCCTCTACTCATCAGCTTTTAAATTGCATCGTTAGTCGCATTCCTGGTTATATAGACATGAACCACAAAGAAAAAAAGTCGAGCTTAAATTTTTTTAGTGATAAAGAAAGGACCTCATATTGATCATTTGCTTATACTTGAGCATTTGCTATCCAACTCCAACATCTCCTAAAGCAATGATATCAAATCCCCATGAGTTTAGCTATTCGGGCTGCAAACAAATCAGATATAAATGAGGAAAACTCGGTATATTGTGAACCCTCTAAAACAGAAAAAAACTACATACATATGTTCACATATGATAGTGATAAGGAAACATTTATTAGGCTACTATGCACATGCCATACTTAATAAGCATCTACACATAAACAAAAACAAAAGTCTGAAGAATGGTAACCTGTATAACATGAACTCCAGGAGTAGCAGCTAAAAGAACCACGACATGGAACCCTTTCATCAAAAATATGCGAGACCACTTCCTCTCAAGCATATGTGAGACAACTTCCTCTCAAGCATAAACCAATCAACGAATACCTTTTCCATATGATTTTCCAATGGTCTTCCACCATTTGCATCCATTTTTCCCTAAGTTACAAAACTGAATGAAAAAAACCCTAAAATATATAAGAACACTTACAATACAAAACTTAATTAAGATTAATAAACTTACATAACCGATTCGATTTAGGTACAACTCGTTGCATGTAATATTTTTCTCCATCTTCTTCGTCAATAACTTTGTACCTGCAACCTTTGGAATTTGAAGCCGCGTTTTTTGTTTTGTGGGTTTAAAATCAATTAGGAGGTGCGGGGAGCTTAAAGATTGCAAATCAATTAAGAGGTGTTGTAACTATTTGGAGGGGTGTTACGAATGGTAAATGTTGGATCATTAACACACTTAATTGAAGATATAAAACCTGAAAAAAGGCTTGCAACTTCAATGAGAGGGCAAATGGAGAGGCTCATCATTAAGGAGAGGCTATCTTGATTATGTAACAGCAACAATTAATGGTATCGTATGTTCAATGAGAGGCAAATGGAGAGGCTGAGCAATAATGGGCTGGAAGCATTAACACTGCACATTGATTAGCAAAAAACTGGATCTTTTATAGTATAATAGATATATAAGGATTATATGGCAGACCGACATTTTTATGTAACAGATATATTCCAATTTGTCACGTTAGCCAACCAATTTTTATTTAGTTACTTTTGTGCAAAAAAAATACAAATGGGCGGGCCTTAAAATCTAGCCGCCCAATGGGCGGGCCTTAAGACTAGTGAAAATATAAATGTTTCTTTCAATGATATTTTAAAGCTACCCGCCCAACGGACACATAAGTGATCTCGATACATAATAAATTTGGGGAAAAATAAACAAAGAAAAAGAAAACCCTAACATGGCTGAAATTAACAGTTCATCTTCAACCACTAAGGAACCCGCCGCCGAGGTATCTTGTTTATCGATTTATATCATTTTCTTATTGTTTCTACTATCATTAAATCTGTGAAACTACTTTTGTACAGGATATAGTGATCTGTTTGGACAACACTTTGTGGATGGAAAGCAACAAATCGCCTATGTTTAAGCAACAAGCTGAAGCTATTGAACTCTATTGTTCTAAAAAAATTGAGGTAATGTCTTTTCCTTTTATTTCGATATTTAATTTCTTATTGTTGATGTTGCTTGTTATTGATTGACCCCCTTTTTCTACAGTCTCATCCAGAGAATCGTGTGGGCGTTTCTGGATTGAGTGAAACATATCTTTATTATCTGGTTTACCCTACCAGAGATCTGTCAAAGATCATGAATGCCGTTTACGGTTAGCTTCTTCATTTTATTAATTGGCTATGTACTTGTATGTAAATGATCAACTTTATTGTTGTTACTCAGCTGCAAGAGTTGGCGGTTATTTAATCTTACAAAAGGCGTTCTGTTATGCTTATTATATTTGGTTCGGTGACTCAGCCGAATATAAGCAAAAAAGGATTGTTCTGTTTGCTGGAGGGTATGTATGCTTTTTCTTATTTTACTAATGCAACTTTTAAATCTAAAATTTATATCTCCTTGTATTTTTTTCAGTGGTGTATATCATACAATTAATCAATTTGAGGAATTAGGAGAACAGATGAAACGGGGCAATATAGCTTGTGATGTCATCAACTTTGGTGATCCATACATGGATAAGAAGAAACATTTCAATAGATTGATTGATATTGTTGATAATAATAATGGCAACTGCAACATTTGCCATGTTCCACCTGAATTATCTGTCCGTGAGGCCCTATCCAGGTTTATTTTATTCTCTGTTTGCTCTATTGGACTCTTATTTTATTACTCTTATTTATATTTATTATTTGGCTTATCATATATCTTATAAACATTTGCTATGAGGTCTCAAATCATCGTCCCTCGTGTTGGAGGAAGCGCTTCAGCACCAACACCATCTGATAGTCTTTCGTTGCAACACGACATAACAAAGCATACTATTGAGATTTGTGTGAAAGCTGCTATCGGAGCCCCTGACGTTCTTGGAGACTGTAATTTTTTATTTTTTATTATTATTCCACACATTTCTTGTTGAAGATTTTATTTTTAACAGAGATTTATTATTCTTTAACTTTTTTTCCTAATGCATTTTTAGGTCCATTTTGCCAATGGGTTCTTTTAACTCTAAAGGAAAAGAAGGTTTCTTACAATATCCGTTATATAAACATGGAAAACAAGCCTGATTGGTGATTATTTCATATATAAACTTTGAGTTTCTACTATAGAGTATTGAGTTTTATAAATCAGCTTCTGAAGGGCGAGTGTCTGTGTGTTTTTATAGGTTTGTTGAAGTGAATCCAGATGGGATAGTGCCTTTGATTAAGTTTGATGATGATAAATGGGTTTCTAACTCTGATTTTATTGTGGAGATGATTCTTGAGAAGTATCCTCAGCCCGCTCTTCTTAATCCACCTGACCTTGTCTATTTGTATGTTATATTCACTCCTTGTGTGTTTTTATATGTGCATTCCAATGTAATTATACTAATACTAACACATACAATTACATCTATGTTACCAAACACGTCATTAAAAAGCCACTGTTAGTTTTGCCAATTATAGCCATATACAAAGACCCCTTATTTGTATTGTAGTGATGAAGTTTGCTATAAGGGGTGTTTGAGATTGTTCATAACATGCAGCAATAATCTGTTTTAAATAGGCAACTTTGTTATTTTAATTGCATAAATACAGCTTGGATTAGCAATAATAAACACCCTCACAGTGCTAATAAAACACAGTAAGTAGATTTAATAAGCAATTTTAAATGTTCAATTGAAGTTATATTTGTTGGCATTACAATTTTGAAAGTAAATACGCTTACAAGTCACTCATGATTATCTTGTACGTAGCACTTGGGTGTATTCAAACTGGATGTGGTTTTAAGGGGGTGAAATTATTACTTTAGGAATACTTGAACAAAATTTACTGTACATCCAAATACCATTTCCTGTAGCTGTCTCGTGTTTTGATATAGATGATCGTCTTTTTTTTGGTTATTCCATATCATAACACATCCAAAGCGGCTGCTATGAACCCTCTAATAAACCACTACTCTTGAAAAATGTTTGAGAAGTATATGTAAGATGAGTTAAAACAACATGCATGTAACAGAGAAACAACATGTGAGTAAGAGAGAAATTAAAAAGGTAGCTTGTTTTGCAAAGATGTCGTCTCAACTCAGTTACTTGTTTATTTTAGAACTTGTGCAATATTTTATTCTAAAATTTTGTGGAATTTGGTTGTTGCTTACTTGTACATCGAGTCCTTTGCCTCTTTCGTTGTCCTTTTTTTCTTCTTGTACTTAAGTGATATTGCCCAATAATGCATTTATAAATTGTTTTGAGTCATAGTTACCATAAGCAACAACAAAAGGTTATTAATTTAGTCAAAAATCACCAAATGTGAATTTATTTCATAACCTCTTCATTTTTTTATGTGACCTGAAATTTTAGGGGGTCAAAAATTCTCCCAAAGGCTGAGGAATTTATAAAGAGCAAGGATGGGAAGTATGGTATTGAGCAAGCTTTACTTGATGAGCTAAAGGAATTGGACAGACACCTTTCGAAACATGTAAGTTTTATCAATTCTATGAGGTACCCTTTTTTATACATATTCTTGGTAAACAAGATTATCGTTCTATAGTGAATACACACTATCTTAGTGTATTGTTTAGATGATGACTAACTGTAAGTTATGACATCTAAGGGGCCTTATGTTAATGGTGGAAAGATAACAGCCGTGGATTTGAGCTTGGCAACAAAGTTGTACCACCTCGGGGTGGCTCTTGGCCATTTTAAAAAGTGGACTCTTCCCATAACATTGACTCGTGTGCATAAGTACACAAAGGTACGCGACTTGCTTTTTTCAATTATTGATCTTTTCTTAATAATTGTTAAGTCTCCCATGTGCAAGAGTATTCCCCCATTGATTAATAACACTTTTTAACACCTTTTGCATATACATTGGTGCATACTGTCATTGCAGTTGGCTAATATTGTTAAGTAATGATGTTCTTACACATTAATATGAATGTCGTATTTTGTCATACGCTTATTCCTGCTAAGACGATAAACATGTTTTTCTAGTGCAAATATGAAAATTAAAGTGTTTTCTCCCCATTTTTTTATTACTTAAAAAAACTTGTTTTTAAGGTAATAATATAAGTGGGCGAAAATTGTCATTGTTTGCGAAATGGGATTGATTGAGCCTATTTCATGTGTATTTATACGTTAAAAGCTTGTAGTGATTGGAGTCGGTGAATGCTTGGAAATTTTGTTAACAAAAAAGCAATACGAAATATGAAATCAATGAAATGTTCACGAGGCAAAGGAGTAAAACTGATGTGAAGAAATTGGCTCATGAGATAAATTCATATATTATGAAATAGTTCTTTATGGCTCTCGGATTTCTGCTTGTCATCAAAGATACAACATGTTTTAAAATAATATGCTCTATGTCATATACATTTGTGTGTTTAAACTTAAGTTTTCTTTTATGTTTTTGCAGTCGCTTTTTAAACTCAAGTCGTTTAAGAGAACCAAACCTTCTAAAAATCATATCATTGCTGGATGGGAGGCAAAGGTTAATCCATGAAGCCATGCCAAACTATAGTTTTATTAACTTATTGTGTGCGCTTATTGTCATGAATCTTTTATCATCACCTGTATGTGTTATGCCATGTACCATTTGTTATTTCGTGTGGCTGGTTGCTGCTACATATTACTAGTGTGCCTAAACATTATGATCCTAGAAGTGTATGAATGATTGAGTCTTGTTACTTTGTTAGTTGCTTTTGTGTCAAGATTAAAGTGACTTTGATTTTGACTCCTGTGGATGAGTTCGCCAACAAAATCCAGATATTATGTATTTATTATTATTATTTTTGTAGTTATTATCATGGTTTTAAAAGGCGCGTAATGGCGCCGCTAAGGCCTCGCAAATGCGAGGCTTGGGCTTAAGGCTTGAAGTGAGATGAGTGTAAAAACGTGATAAGGCGTAGCCTTTTTTAAATTCAATTTCGATAAAAATCATATTTTTATATGGAAATTAAAAAGATTAAATGCAAAGATAGTATATTTACTTTATTCTTTATGTATGACACTTTTTGTAAACTCAATATATTTGTAATATTATATAAATATATATAAAAATATTTTCATATTTTGTGACGCTTTAAAGCACGCCTTAAAAAGGTCATGACTCGCTATAGCTCGTAAAGGCGCGAGCATGGGTTCAAAACCGAACCTAACCGACAAAAACCGAACTGAAATGAACGGAAACCGAAGTTTACCGAGAAAAACCGAAACCGAACAGACAAAAACAAAAGCGAAAACTATAAATATACAAAACCGCAAACCGAACTGAAAATGGTGGGTTTGGTTTCGTCCGTTTGGCTCGGCTCGGTTTGTCGGTCCGGTTAAGGGCAAATGACACAGAAAGATATCCAACTTAAGAGTCATTTCCGATCAAGGTTTTTCTTGCATAAAAAGGCGCTTAACTTAACTTTTTTTTTGGGTAAAAGGTTATCCCGGTAAATTGTATTAATCACAAAGTAAAGTTTAAGTACAATGGAATGTGGCTAAGATACCACATTAACCTCAAGCTTAGCTTGAACTTCTCTAAAGTGTTCGTGACATGCCACAAACAATAAGCCTAACTATATGTGTACAAATAGTAAAGGCCTAAACTAGTGGACATCCTCCAAAACATCCAGGAAACGCGGCTATTCCATGCTCCAAAACAGCAATTAACAAAATGTAGCTTGAACATTCAAGGTTAACCATAGATACAAAAATTCTTAGGCATCTTCCACCGGCTTAGCAAATGCCTCACAGTCACGATAATGATGTCTCTAATCTCTTCTGGGGATCTTCTAACATTTTTAAATGTTCTATTATTGCGCTCAATCCATATAAAGTAAGTTGAAGCAGCCATGAGCTTACCAAAGATGCATCTAGCTGTCCTCTTACTACCCATGGGCTGCAAATGGAGAATACTATCATGTATGATGGTAGGGACGGAACTTGACAAGTATTATTGGAGGGGTCAAACTATAATGTATTGGTTTTAGGGGGCCAATTTACATTTTCTTTTAACATTTGTACTAATAATGCTTAGCACTACAAAGTATAAGGATTAAAAATATACTTGTGACTGAAAATTTTGGGGGGGGGGGGGGCGGAACCCCTCCCGGTCCCCATTAAGTTCCGCCCTTGCATGACGGGCCATATCAGCTAGAACACGAACATAACTCCACACCTTTGTTGCAAATGCACACTCAAAAAATAAGTGTATGTGAATCCGGATGTGCATTACAAAGAGAGCAACGAAGCGAGTTAACATCAATTGTTGGCCCGACATCCCATTGCTTCAGTTTATCATGTGTTTTGAGCCCTTTCCTCATAACCAACCACAAATGGAATGCATGGCGATGACTATTATGAGAGAACCAAACAATCCGAAACCATCCAACCTGATTACCACAAGGACGAATGGCTTCCCAAGCTTTTGCAACTGAAAATGGAGACAAAGTACTGTTATGGTCACGCCATTGCGTCACATCAGCTTGTAAAACATCAAAAGACCAGGAACCGGTCAACTTATTTTGTTAGCCAATTTGGGTACTTTGTTAAATATTTAACGATCATCCATTTAGTTTTACTTACCAGCACCAATCATCGTCACAACCACCAAACCTCTCCACCATCATCACTACCAAGCACTACCTCCACCACCAAAATATTATAAAACACCAATAAAATAACTTTATTGCACATCTCTCTCAACATTATATATATAATATATAATATATAATTATTAATTATTAATTAATTATTATATATAAGAGGAGGAATGCCACATCATAATTCCACATGTCATCCCATAATGCCACGTCATAATACCACGTCATCACATATTTTTTTTTTGTAAAATTGGTTTTTTTTAAAATTGCCATCAACAAGATTTAAACCTAATATCTTTGTGATATTAACAAACCACATAATCACTAGACGATTATTTATGTTTTGTATGAATATCTTCACGAGTGTAAATTTTGAGCCAAGATTGAAGCTTTGATCTTATTAGCGGCGTATTTTTTATTCTAGAAGTGAAAAAAATATGAGATATTCATGTTCAGTAGACGATTATATGAATTTTGTAAGAATATCTTCACGCATCTAAATTATGAGCGATGATTGAAGCTTTGATCTTACTGGCGTATGTTTTATACCATACATGCACGTACATTTATAGACTTTTTTCTTCGCGCGTGAATAAACTTTAATATGAGCATTATTTTTATCTTTCGTGTGTGAATAAAGTTTCTTCACTAGCAAATACAGGTACATTTATACATCAGTTTATACATTTATCTTAACGTGTGAATAAACTTTATTTTTTATATATGTTCATTTATACATGTGCATATATTCGCGCGTGAGTAAACTTTCCTCACTAGTAAATATATGTACATATATACATGAGCATATACATTAATCTTCGCGTGTGAATAAGCTTTATTCACTAGTGCATACACGTATATTTATATATTTTTCTTTTCACGTGTGAATAAACTTTCCTTGGTAGTAAATAAACTTTCTTCACGTGTGAATATATACAAGTACATGAGTATATACATAGCCCTTTTTGAAGAGAGGTACGTCCAAAAACTTGCATATGTCTGCAACAACAAAAGAAAAATAGTCCTTTATCACTATACAACGCATAATGTACCATGTTTATATATGACAAAGAAGGCTAATGCCTAATCATGATTGCATTTTATGGATCTGGTTAAGACAATGATGCAATCTTTGTAGATAATGTGAAAATGAACTAATCACGGACGGATCTCATTAAAACTCTACAGTTAAGTGTGTTTAGGTAGTCATGGGAAAAAAACAGACACCGAAATCTAAAAAAACCCGAAACCGAAACCGGTCAACACCGTTTTTGAAAAAAAAACCGGTTCGGTTTTCAAACCCGATCGGTTTTTGGTCAAACCCGGTTACTACACCTCTATGTTTAATATAACTCATTCAACCCAAAAATTTTGATAAATGTTTAAATACGCTAACACAAAGATGAGGCATTTAATTCAAAGTATAGCTCGCTCATTATGGAACCTGATGTTGAAGTAGATAGATTATTGACTGTCATATTGATGCATGGCTGGTTATGTGCCGCGCATTTGGTTCACGGCTGCGTATGCTCACACCATCATCGACCAATAAAGTGCAAACCAAAAGTCTAACTTCGACACTGTACTTCCTTACTAACCATTGTCGTAGTTTTCTCTTTATGGGTGAATTCACTTAAATAAACCTCGTTTATGTGTATTTTGAGCCTTATGAATATATGACTATCTCATTAATGAGCTCAAAATAAGTTAAAGAGTTCAAGCCTAGATACAAGATACAAAAACGAGTCGATCACTAAACAGCTTATTGGGACGTTGGCAACTCTCTTCTTAATTTCAATTCTTAATTTTACAAACGCCAATTACCGAAGAAAAAAATACCTTTCATTGTCTCTTTGCAAAGTTAAGATCGTAAGACGAAAATCAATCGAAGGAAAGCATCATCATTACATACTAATTAGAGAAAATAAACAAGTCTTAACATACAAAAGCAATCAAACGAATACTAACTTGGAACAAAAAACATCAAAGGCAACTTACTACTACCTAATCAAAAGATAGAATTTGTTGGCAGCTCTCTTTTATATCAGTTTTTTTCATCGAACAAGAATTTGTGTTGATGCCGTGGATTGAAGACAGCGTATTGGGAAACATGATAAAATTTGGACTCAATCCATCATTGAGACCAGCAATGTTGGTTTTTTGTAATACGCCACTTTTCAGGTTGTAAACGAAAAATGAATACCTTCCATTGCTATTGCTTTTTATTAATATATCCCCGTCTTTACTCCAACACCCCATAACGTATATGTAAGCCTTAGGAGGAGTTATTTCTTTCACAAACCGACAGTGTGGCACCCATTCTTTCTTGTGGTTTAAGAGCCAAAATTCCATGGTCCCAGTACACATATACCCAACTTCACCATTTAGATCAACCACTTGATCGTAATAACAACTATAGTTTCTCCATATATCACACATTCTTTTTGGAGAATCAATCAGCCCAAACTCTTTGTTCTCTACATCAAACCATATTACCATTCTTCTACCATCTTAGGTTGGTACATCAAGTTGACTAACCAACCAATGCAAACAACCCTTAACAAATACGGCTTTACCGGTTATCGGATAAGACGGGACTTGGGGTATTTCCCGCCATAAGTTTGTGCCAAGTACATGCACCATTGTGCATAGATCCTTCTTCACCACATCAGTGTTATCAGATACCATGTTACTTTTACACAAAACATACACCATCTTCAAAGTGTTGGTGGAAGAATCAAAACCAAGGCCACATGAGTCTCGAAGCATGGTTTTATCAAAACGCATAGAAAGAGGTGGAAGCTCGTAACATTCTTTCCTTAGAGGATGCATCACAAACCATGTGGTTATTACTTTTTAGTCTTCTTGTAACAAACAGATTATCCAATTGCAAGAACCTTGGACTCGAATTTTGACCCAAGATGATTTAGAGAGCGGTGTTTTGCGCAAAAACTCCAAAAACGGGCCCTCTTTCGCCTCCAAGACATAATTATCGCTTGCTCCAGTAGTTTTTTTAGATTCAATGACATGGAAACACAGGCTGCGGGTTATTTTCTCACGACAAAGGTGTGGATGGTATAGGATGGGTGTAGGTTCTTCTACATGTCGTTTGTCATGAACGCTCACAAGGTAACGATCATCAATGTAGTTACACCATACTTTTGATACACACCGGGATCGAGCCAAACATTTAATGGGTACTCTTGAAAAGATGTTGAATATGATATTGAAGGTAATATATCCATGTGGATGGTATAGGACGGGTGTTGGTACCTGTGATTCGAAATCCGATTTTTGCTACATGTGATTGTTAGATTTAGCCACTTAGGATTGTTATAAAGACTCGCTTGTATTCCTACCAAACAATAAAATTCACTATAGGAATGTTAATTAAGTTTACTACCTGATGACGTATAGTATGAACACCAAGCTTACTGGGCTTAGTTCATAATATACGCATATGGGCCCAGGCCCAATACAACAAATAGCCGGACTACTAAGCCTAACAAGGGTCACGCTTCGGATATTCCAAAGACGAACGTGAGTATCTTCAAAGCCGCACCGTTGCACCTCCGCAGACATACACTGACCGCGGAAGAATACTTGCGTCTGCAGAGACGATTACACGTGGACTCTTGCCCGACAAGGGACCCACTCCGGCCACCAACAGTTACAAGCAAAATACTAGGAAACCCTAGTATTGGGCTTGCCTATAAATAAGGGTCATTTCACACCCCCAAAAGAGGTACATTCTGTCTAATCAGTATTACACACATATACTCTGACATTCTCTGACAATATGCATACTTACTCTCACGCCGGAGCTTAATCGCGGGGTCCGCCCTGCGAAAAGGCTAACAGTTACTCTCATTTGTGCAGATCACCCCTTGATTACTTGGATTAGACTATTGGATTTTATAATCTAATTAGCCATATTAATTATCACAAGTACGCAGCGGAATAAATGATCACGTGTAGAACATAATAATTAACAAGATAGAAAACATGTACCTTTTAGCACGAAACGATACACCGTTAAAGGTAACCGTAAACACCGTCTTCTATATACGCGTGGTATAATACAACGCGTGAAACCACAACGAATCAAAGATATGAATCCTCTAAGCTTCCACACACTATACGTTCTTAGCAAACGACGAGGTATGCTAGTACTAGTAGTGAATACACAAACGATCTATTCGTTCTTTGAATCAATCAACCCACGAATGAGACACCACCTTGTAGTGATAGTCGAACCAAACCGAAACCCTAGAGGGGTGTTCGTATGATCACTCTACTCAACCAAGCAAAACCAAAAACCCTAGAAGGGGTTTTAGTTCGGATGAAACACAAGGAAACAACAAAACGATATCTTTAGGTTTTTAGGTTTTTCCACACATAAAGAATGAAAGCCCTAGACCTTCTTATATACCTTTTGTTACCTTGGTGAGCAAGGAATACTCCCACCTCCTCATGAGGTGGAGTTCGAGACCAACTAGGAGAGGAATGGGTAAACCGGAGCCCTCCATCTTTCGGGTTTGGTATATCGAGTCCTTTAACATTTTAACTGACTCATATTTAAACTTATTAATCGTTTAACCATCGTATGTTATCACTTAATATATTACTCGAATATATATACTCGTCGTTCTACATATAAACGTGTGCGTCCCCTTAGGCTCGAGACATTTCCGGACATATACATTTTATACAATGGGCATATTCCAACAGCTCCCACTTGGACATGTATAAAAGTATAATAACATAGGTAAGCGTCTAGCAACACGCCAATGCTCCCAAAAACATCCGAGTGTGGTTTCACAGGGCATGAACAAATCTACATCATAGCTCATTCATCAGCCCAGCCCACTAAATGATCTAAGCCCATATTTACCCCCTTACACGGTTTTTGTACTAACAAGTTGGCACCATCCGTGGGATCGATATAACTGAGTTCTTTGAAAATACTCACCATGAGCAATCACGAACAACATACCCCTAGCCATCAAAGGTCTGATGTGCGGAATACGATAGGGAAGGACAAACAAACCCCCTAGGGCTCTGCGAGAACTACATCCGCTGTAGATCTCGAAGAGTTATGCGAAAAGCACTATGAGAAACTACTACCAATCATGGCGGATAAGTATGATTATGAGAAGAGAAAGAAAGAAAAGCTGGAGGAAGTAAAAGCGAGGCTCGACTTTGGCGATGCCCAAAAGAAGAACACTAGGGCACAGGAGTCAGCGTATTCTGAGTCCAGGACTACATCGCCAAGAAGACAGAGACGCTCTCGCAGCCCGCGCCACAATCCTAGCGTCTTCACTAGGTTGAGGCGCGAAAGGTCAAGATTGCCACGGCATGAATACAAGAGTAAGGAAAGAAGAGAGAGCACCGTGTTCAAGAGACTCAGAAGCAGAGGACGGAGTACATCCGTGCACTCTGATAGCCGTCAGGAAAGCTCAAGGTATACGGAAAATTACTCTGAAAGTGAAGATAGTGAAGGTGGGCACTGGAAATCTAAATTACAAAGGAAAAAGTCCAGTGTCGAAGATGATGATCTCTCCCAACCTTGGGTATGTGCCGAGACAGATCCGTTCACGTCTCGAATCCATCACTTCGACTTCTCGAAAACCCAAATGCTGAGCCATGTGAAAACATACAACGGAAGCGAAGATCCTAAAGATCACTTAAAAATCTTCCAGGCCAGCAAAAACGGAGAGGTGGGCCATGCTAACATGGTGTCACATGTTTAATTCCACACTGACCAGAAACGCTCAGGTGTGGTTTGACGATCTTCCTCCAGAATCAATAGACAGTTACAACGATCTAAGAGAAGCATTCCTGAAGAACTACCTTCAACAGAAAAAGTGCATCAGAGACCATATAGTGCTCCACAACATCAAAAAAAGAGACAGAGAGTCCACAGAAGACTTCATACAAAGGTATAAGTCGGAAAGTGGAAATGTTAAAGGAGCACCGGAGTGCATGAGAATCTCCGGATTCGTGCACGGAATCACAAATCCTGAACTTATCAAAAGATTTCACGAGAAAATTCCAAAAACAGTAGACGAAATGATGCAGGTGGCCACGTCTTTTCTTCAAGGGCAAGAGGCGGCCTCAAATCAAGAAAGGAAAAAAGTCCCTCAGGCCTGGAGACACCAGGAAGGGGGTCATAGGCAGAATTTCAAAAAAGGGGGAGGCTTCCGCAGCCAACATAAGACAGAGAAAAGACCAGACAGGTTCACTCTTCTCACAAAAACCCCGAAGGAGATTCTGGCCTTAGAAAAAGGAAAATTCAAAACCCCACCTCCGATGACAACCCCGGTTGAAAAGCGAAACGCAAACAAGTTTTGCGAGTTTCACGGAGAAGTGGGGCATAATACAGATGAATGCAACCATCTAAGGAAACAAATTGAGGATATGCTCAAAGCCGGGAAACTGTCGCACATAATCCGGGAGCTGAAGCAAAGTAGCGGAAAAGAACAGCCGAAAAAGAAACGTAAAACCTCTAGGAAAGAGAAGCCTCAGGAAATTTTAATGATTCAGTCACGACAAAAGGCAGTGAGGCAGAAGATAACTCAAAGTTTGTCACCCAACCTCGAAATATCATTCCCGTCCCTGGGGAACGATGAGGGAGCAGAGGGCCCCCTAGTAATAGAAGCAGAGGTTGGAGGGCACCAAGTGCACCGCATGTGTATTAATGGAGGGTCATCATTTGAGATACTCTATGAGCACTGCTTTAATCGACTCCGTCCGGAAATAAGAAATCAAATGGTCCCGGCAACAACTTCGCTAGTAGGGTTCAGCGGTGAAATAAAATGGCCATTTGGACAAATAACACTTTTGGTGAAAGTTGGGGAAGACGAACATTCAACATCAGCATGGATGGAATTCATGGTGGTGAGTTCAACGTCTCCGTTTAATGGAATCATTGGAAGACCGGGGTTGCGAAAAATGAAAGCAGTCCCATCAACAACGCACGGAATGATAAAGTTCCCGATTATGGGAGGGACACTTATGCTAAGAAGCAGTAAAATCATTCCCATTGAATGTGCGATGAACTCCAGACCAGAAGAGCAACCCCCTCTAGTGAACAAAGTAAAAGAGGAAAGGATTAAAGTGGCAATCAATCTAGAACATCTGAAACAGACAGTAATGATTGGTTCTGACCTCGCGGAAAAAACCAGAAGTAAGCTGTGCAACCTACTTCAGCGGAGCTTAGATATATTCGCTTGGACCCCAACGGATATGACGGGCGTTCCAAGACAGATAGCGGAACATAATCTAAATGTACGAAAAGGTTGTCAGCCGGTTAGGCAAAAGAAAAGAGGCCAAGCCGCAGAAAGGAACGTAGCGATAAATGATAAGGTTAGTAAGCTTGTGACAGCTGGGATAATGAGGGAAGTTCAGTATCACGATTGGCTTTCCAACCCGGTGATGGTAAAGAAGAGTGACAACAGTTGGAGAATGTGTGTTGATTTTAAAGACCTCAATAAGGCATGTCCTAAGGACGGTTACCCTATGCAGGAAATAGACTAGAAGGTCGAATCCGTGTGTGGATTCCCCTTCAAATGCTTCCTGGACGCATACAAGGGGTATCATCAAATATAAATGGAAGAGGAAGATGAGGAAAAGACTGCGTTCATTATAAATCAAGGCATTTTTTGCTACACAAAAATGCCTTTCGGTAGAAGGAACGCTGGTGCAACTTATCAGCAGCTAGTGGATAAAACATTCCACGGACAGATCAGTAGAAACCTCAAGGTATATGTGGATGATTTGGTCATAAAAATCCGTATGGAGGACGAAGTTGTTCGCGACATAGAAGAAACATTTAAGACACTCAGAAAAATCAACATGAAACTGAACCCAAAAAAGTGCACCTTTGGAGTTGAGGAAGGAATGTTCTTAGGATACCAGGTCAATACTAAAGGCATTAAGATTTGCCCAGAAAAGGTAGACGCCGTATTAAGCCTTCAATCACCAAAATGCTTGAAAGACGTGCATAAGTTAAATGGAAAATTGGTAAGCTTAAACAGGTTCTTAGCAAAGTCAGCGGAGAAATCATTACCATTTTTCAAAACTTTGAAAAAATGCACAAAGAAGAGTGACTTTCTATGGACGGAGGAAGTATAAGCTGCATTCAAACAAATGAAGGAACATATAGCATAGTTACCTACGCTCACCGCTCCAGAAGAACAAGAGGAACTCATTGTTTACCTGGCAGCATCCAAGGAAGCGGTGACCGCCTTACTAATGACAGAAAGAGAAGCCAGGTAGATGCCAATCTATTTTATCAGCCGGGCGCTAAGGGGCCCGGAAGTAAACTACACCGCCATGGAAAATTAGTGCTGGCATTAGTGCATGTAAGCAAAAGGCTAAGAAGATACTTCCAAGCTCACCCTATCACAGTAATAACAGATCAACCCATCAAAAACATACTGTTAAACCCGGAAGTTGCTGGTAGGATGCAAAAGTAGAGCATACAGTTAGGGGAGTTTGGTATACATTATAGGCCAAGAGTATCTATGAAAGGGCAAGTATTAGCCGATTTTATCGTAGAAAGACCAGAGGAAGAAGGTCAGGACGACTCCACAAAAGAAGAAGAACCACTCCCGGCACGGTGGACCTTGTTCACGGACGGGTCATTTTGCGTTAACGGATGCGGAGCAGGAGTGATACTCAGTTTGAAACAACTAACAACGAAGTAGAATATGAAGCATTGATAGCAGGATTGCGAATAGAGGAAAAAATGGGTGTCAAAAACCTCAAAGTAAATGTGGACTCAAAACTAGTAGCAAACCAAGTAAATGGGACTTACATCGCAAAAGAAACAGACATGATCAAATACTTAGAACAGGTAAAAGCACTGACTAGTACCTTTCGAGCGTTCTCAATAAAGCATGTCCTAAGAAGCAAGAACAAAAAAGTGGATGCACTAAGCAAAATGGCGTCCACCAGCTTTGCACATCTCAGCAAACATGTGTTGGTGGAGGAATTGAAAGAAAAATCCGTAAATGAAAGAGAGGTGCTCACCGTGGTAGAGGAAGAAGGGGATACCTGGATGACCCCGATTCATGAATACCTCACGGACGAAACTTTACCAGCAGAAACAAAGAAGGCAAGGGCGATAAAATGTAAATCACAACGTTTCGCCATCATCAACGGAATACTATACAAAAAATCCTTTCTAGGCCCATGGCTTCGATGTGTGGAACCTTCACAAGCAAACTACGTCTTACGGTAAATACACGACGGCTCGTGTAGCATGCATGCGGGCACACGATCCGTCGTTGCTAAAGCTCTAAAGATCGGTTATTACTGGCCGACAATGCACAAAGACGCAAGGGCGCTGATAAAAGCATGTCAAGAATGTCAAGTGCACAAACCCGTCCCAAGAAGTCCGCAGGAAAAATTAAATCCGATCACATCTCTATGGCCATTTTACAAATGGGGTATCGACATAACCGGGCCTTTCCCGGAAGGACCCGACAAAGTCAAATTCCTAATAGTGGCTATGGATTACTTTACCAAGTGGATAGAAGTAAAACCAGTAGCAACTATCACAGGAAACCAAGTAAAAAAATTCGTATGGGAAAACATAGTATGCAGATTTGGCCTTCCAGGAGAAATTATATCCAACAATGGGAAACAATTTTGAGATAACCCCTTGAGAGATTGGTGTGAAAAATTGTGCATTCAACAGCATTTTGCTTCAGTAAAACATCCTCAGACGAACGGACTGGTAGAAAGAGCAAACAGGAGTTTGGGAGAAGGAATAAAAGCAAGGCTGGGCAAAGACAACAAGAACTGGTTGGAAGAGATCTCTCACGTACTTTGGGCACACCGTACCATGATCAAATCCAGTAATGGAGACACTCCGTTCTCGTTAACTTACGGAACGGAAGCTGTCATCCCAGCGGAAATTGGAATGCCCACGTTCAGGACAGCAGAAGTAGACGTGGCCGAAAATGATGAAGCATTGGAAATCAACTTAGAACTGCTAGAAGAAAAGCGAGAGCAAGCAGCGATAAGAGAAGCAAAAAGCAAGAGGCAAATGGAAAAATACTACAACACCAAAGTTAGAAATGCAAGCTTCAAGCCAGGAGACTTAGTGTACCGGAGCAACGAAGCAAGCCGCGTAGAAGATACTGGAAAGTTAGGACCCAAGTGGGAAGGACCGTACGAAGTCACAGAAGCACTTGGGAAGGGATCGTACAAGTTAAAAGACTGCAACGGAAAAGAACTCCCGAGAACCTGGAACGTTTGCAATCTCAAGAAGTGTTATATACACAAAGTGTAAGCAGCCTAACCATACGGACTCCGTGATGGGAAGAGCATTTTTATCTTTATTCCGTGTAGTAGTTTTTAAATATCGTGTAATATAATTTTAATTTTGATGAAAAAAGTGAAGATTAGCTACCTTCACAAGTTATGCTTTGAAAAATTTCATCTTATTACTTTGCAAAGTTATTCACAAGTCATTTATTGTGATTAAGCCGCGCACATACGGAGCATGCCTCGATCAAAGTTATTCCGTATAACAAAATGATGAGTAACCTCACAATTAGCTCAAAGTACATAAGAGGTATTGCAAACCCGGTACCGGGAGAATAACCCACAAAATATTCAAACAAGACTATCCTACTAAAGGTATCATACGTGATAAAAAAAGACAGCAGCAACATTTATTGTAACGCCCCGACCCAAAAAGGGTAGAAGTATTACAAATATGGTGTGACATTAAAGGCATACATAATCATAACACAAGCATAAACAGCGGAAGTCTTAAGTAAATAACCAAAGGAAAATAAGTCTACATGACTTAAGGTACATAAGTTCTTAAAAGACAGACTTATCCAAACGAAATAACCGAAATAACGAATGTCTCGAAAAGTAACAATTCATATATCAAAACTAAGATCTCTAGGGTAAGTCCACACTCATCACTCATATCCCGAAAGCAACCCCAGCTCCTAGCTTAGATACCTGCCGCAGGAAAAGAAAATGCGGCTGAGCTTACAAAGCCCAGTGAACAGATATATATAATCGAACGCAAAAGATAATAGCAAATCAAAGGATACGATACAAAGTACAAAATATACATATATCATAATGTCATAATCCATCGAATACAAAACAAATATAGGATGCATCCATACGCCCCTTAAACAAATCATAATCTTCATAATGCGCATATAATATCAAATGGGGAACGGTATGAGAAATCACCCACTCACACATGAGTCATGCCAAAGGTGCATCAATGACACGGCCATGTTACCTTCATGGCTAGGAAACAAATAGTGGCTTGGTTCTCAAACTGAAGGGTTCAAAGCAAAGTCATATCAAAGTTTATTTTTCAAAGGATGCCAAAGCAAAAGGTTATTAAATTCAAAGGTTCAAATATCAAAGTATTAAATATCAAAGGTAGCATACAAGGGTTCAAATAGAACATACGACAGATTCATATAAGAAAGCCAAGATAAAAAGGCTTAGAGCAAATGTTACAAAATCAATCACACTATTAAGAAATCAAAGATAGAGAGGAATATGACAATGGATAAAACCTTAAAAACGGTTAAGGTCAGAATAATCAGTACCATTATTCCTAAGCAAAAGGCAAATAAAATCAAAGAATAACACAAAAACCACAAGGAATATCAAAAACCCACCATACTACTATTCATCCACATCATCACCACATCCCCTCCCTCTTTCTTGAGACTTCGTTCTTCACTTTTCTTCTATTCAAATCACTTTAAAATTTCACTTCACCTCCCCGTCTTGACCGAACCCTAAAAAGAAATGAAATTGACTTCAAATTATTAAACAAAACCCTTTTCATTTAAGTTATCTTTTCTATTTTTTTAGTAACTTCTCCTTTCCATTTTTTATAGTAACTATTTTTTTTTTTTTTCAACTCTTTTTTTTTTACTTATTACTATATTAACTTTTTTCCATTTTAATTTATTATAAAGAGGCAACTTTTTTTTTTTTTTTCCATTTTTTATAAACTTTTTTTTCATGTTGTTTAGCATACTTTCTAACTTTCTCTTTTAACTTACTCTTTCTTTTTTTTTTTTTTCCATTTTCTATAGTTATTTTTAAAACGCAAAACACTTTCAATTTTTTAGTAAGTAAAGTTTCAAAATTATAGTAACGTTCTTTCTATAATGTTTCGGTACAACTTTTTTCCATATCCCCCTCCCCATTAAATTAGTCAACATCCTTAACTATCCTACTTACTCTCTGAACATAACTACCCGAAACCCGAAAAAAAAAAAAAACGCAAATAAACGACCCAACACAAAATAAACTGAAAATTAACAGACCGGAAACCCAAATAACTACCCCCCAAAATACCCTCATACTACGACCACAACCTCCAATAAGTTCGCAACCCAACCACCACAGAAATCCCACCACTAACGTGGCCAACCCCTACCCCCCCCCCTACCCCCTATAACCCCCCCTCTGGCGTCCTGTTAACCCCACCATCCCCCCCAATACCCCAAACCAAAACCAACAATAACCGGTAAACCACATGGGCCCCACCCCCCCCCACCCCCCCCCCCAACCCCAGTACCCCTAATAGACCAACACCCCTTGCCCCCGCTTTAATTCGATAATACCTTCAATTCCCATTAGCATTGTAATTTACAAGTCAAACCTTTAATGGGTTTGGACTTTCCATATTTTAGGGTTTAATATGCAAAATCAACAAATTCCAAGGTTAAAAGTGTAAATATCAAAGTTTCACATTTTATTCAGATTATACCTTCCATTTTATGTATTTACAAGTCAAACCTTTAATTTTACATAATTTACATATTTAGTCCTTTTGTAAATAAATTAATTAAACATTAACTTTAATTATCCATAATTACAAAACAAGCCCTTATAGATTCAAATATGACAAAATCATACTTTATACATTAAATACTAACCAAACCTTCCACTTTTTAGAATTTACAATTTTAGTCCCTCTATTTTAATTAATTACTTTCTAATTACTTATTATATGAAATTAACCATTTTAAATCCAAAATAATATCAAAATGACATTTTATACCCCTCAACTTATTTTATACAGAATATAATAAATATAATAACATGTCTAAAACAGACCCCATAGTTTCATAAATTACAAAACAAGTCCTTATACTTTAAATCTCCAATTCGGCTAACTAATAATTCAACAAAACCCTAATTTAATTTTCCCCAATCACAAACATAATTATTTCCCAATCATTGGCATTAAATTAACCTGGAAAAATTATCAAAACCCTAACCCTAATTTTATTTTCATCATTTTCCCTTTTATTCGAAATCAGAAAACAAAGATAATTCCTAAAAAATTATTTTGAATCTTTCTTAAATTTTTCCAACAATTTATCTGAGTTATATATGATATAAAAAAATCTATAAAAATATAAAATCAAATGTACAAATAGTTTTTAAGCCGATTTCATAATTAACTAAAAATTAGGGTTTCGAATATGATTTAATTATTTCGGCCAAAATAAAATGCATGAACATTTTTCCCAGGTATATTATGGATTATAATGATGATAAATGAGATACAAAAATACCTTTGATGATTCTGGATGATTTAATTAATTATAGAACCCGGTTGCTTAATTCGAACCAAAACAAATACCACACACGAACCAAGCACTTTAAAATTTTCCCACTATTTTTCTCACAATATTTGACCTTCAAAACACCCTATAAAAATTGTCCTTTCCTTGGAAAAATTTTGAGCCGCCTCTTTTAAATTTTAGGGTTTTTGGGATTTAGTTTTTAAGGAATTTACAAATGAAAAATGTATAAAAAATATACATAGAGATTTTGGCCGAAATCTTGGGCTTCTAAATAGATTAAAACTGAATTTTATAATTTGACAAATTTATTTTGTATTTATCCATAATTATTTTATATTAATTTGTAATATATAATTACATAAACATAATTATTTTCGGCATAATTATATATAAATAATTATTAATTATTTTTCTTACATAATATAAAGTATTTTAATCTTACAAAAATTTCATAATTGTCACATGTTGCATTTTTATAATTTCTAACATTTAAATGAATTTTATTTAAGCTTTTATGAAATTTTCTTGCATTAGGGGTATTTTGGTAATTTTACACTTGTTGAGATTTTTAGGTTTTACAGATACTCACAATTTGGTCATGTTTTTGTCTAAATTACCATGAAAAAGACACAACTATTTACAAACGTCTTGATCATAGATCAAAAACAACCTAAGTTGGCGTTCCTGTAACGATCAAGTTCCCAATCATCACATACTTTACATACTTTTACAAGACAAGTGGCGATATCTACCGCTTTATACAAAACTTTACATTGTTGACTTATAAGACATATCAACGAATAATCGATCCTTCATATAATTCCTTCGGTCTTTGCTTTTGCGAAACGAAACTATTATCTTCAAACTTTCCTCCTCTTTTTTGTTGTGAATTTTCTAATTCTTTTGTTTTTTTCATATACTAACTACGAAACTCGGTGTAATTTCACCATCTTCACGATCATAATAACTTCGGATAATTCCTTTGATAATTCTGCATTCTTCGGACGTACCAATAATGGTGTTGGTAGTAAAAATACATGAGTTTTGACTACTTTATACATTCCCATTTGCAATGTGCAAATTTCTTCTCAACCGTACCAAAGATAGAAAATTGACACAAGACTCAGGAAATATATACTTTACACTTTAAGCAACTAGCAACTGATAAATGGACTTAATTTAACAGGGTAGGATAAGGTGGAAAGGTGTAACAAAACAATCAGTTGGTGTTATTCCTAAAGGATAGGGATATCTTACTCTTAAGATAAGAGTAAACAAAGGGTTTATACGGGGATTTAACTAACCAGTGTAGTTAGTTAATAAAACAACATATAAATGCTTTTTGGGTGTAATCCTAGAAATTTACCAATTTAAACAAGTTACTCCATCTAAATCCATAGTACTCATTATTGTGGTCTCGAATAGATATACCAAGCCAAGTTCTAATGTCTACAACATCACCGGCATACTCATATTTTATGGAATTTGGGTAAACATTTAGAAACAGATAAGGTTAAATCCTCACAAAATCTAATAAGGGTTATTGTGTGCAGGTTATGTAACAAGTAATTTCACAAAAGTATGCTTGAAATTTTTTTAAATTTTAGCATAATTTAACCATTTTATGCGAAAAATAGGACAAGTATGCATTCTAGTTCTCATCTCCCCACTTGAATTATACAACGTCCTCATTGTATAGATAAAACATTAAAAACGGGAAATAAAAAAATAGAATGAGAAACTCCCATGATATTTTGCTTGGTAGATTCTCCAAGTTGAGTTTATGAGCAAGGATGTGTGTTTTACATGCGTCTGTATTCTAGCATGACTACAATCACACATAGGATTCCAGATGATCGATACTTCACCAACTTCGTTGATTTCTTTGCAGCGAGGTCCTATGCAAAAAATAGGAAAAACATGCAAAATCCTATCTCGAGTATCTACGGTTAATTAAATAAGCTAAATAAACTGTACAGAAGAACAATACGCCGTATCCATAAACTAGAATACGCTGTATTGAGAAACCTGTAAAAAGTATCTAAATACGGGTCAATCTATTGAATACGCCGTATCATGTACATGAATACGCCGTATTGACAGAACTAACAATAATGTTTAAAGTGCATAAAAATAAAGGACTGATAACGTCCAAACATTCAATATGCCGTATGGTATGGGGCGGATACGTCGTATTGATGTCTGGAAAGACAGACTCGATAAAAATAAATAACAATCCAGGTTGTCTCCCAGGAAGCACTTTTCTTTCAGCTAGTCTTTAAGTTAGACTTTTTCTTTCCATCTTCTTCATTCGGTGCGTGTCACCATACATCCTTCGTCCATCATGCGAAAGATTTCTTAATATGCGTGGATTTCTTCCTTGCTTGTAATCGTCAAATCATCGTATTCATTTTCTTTTATAGCCACATACTCTTTGCCATCCCTGAATGAATACTTGATCATCTCGAATATTGTTATATAGCAAACTGGCCGCTCAAGATCATCAAACACTATAGATCTTTCTTCATTTTTATGTTCCATCTCATTCTCACTTTCTTCATTATCACGGTTGTTATTGTCAAAGTCCTCCTATCTTTTCCATACTTCATTACTTGATTCATCATCTTCGTCAGTTATTCCATCTATGATGGCTTTATTCTTTAAAGCTTCTTCTTTGAGTTTGTCATCCTTTAAAGCTTCGTATCATTCTAACTCTTAGTAACGGAGTGTGTTTCCAATTATGTAGGCTACAGGCAAGTTCCCTCCGTTACAATAACCATCATCTTTCCAGCTACAGGTAGGCCACTTCGAACACCTACTTTTATAATTAAATAGCTTACAATGATGTTTAACTGGAGTTGGTTCCTTCCATACTCCATTCTCCGTCCATGGTTTTTCATGCACTCATGGCACATCTTTATTCCACTCATATATCCAATCATCCTTGTTGGGTCAAAATTTAACCCAATTGTCCCTGAAAGTATTTAAATATTAATAGCCTAGTTTACTTACTAAATAAATAGTGAGTTACTCGCTGATAAAGAAATCAGTGAGTGTTGTTAAAAGCTCAACCAAGAATGACAAGCCTCAGGGACGTTAAGGACCAACTGAAGAAACACTTTACCTCACTGATGCGGTGTCAGTGGGTAAAGTACATGAGCCTCAAAGAGTCTTTGAGATTTGACAAATATCTCAAAGACTCTAAATGTCTATCTCTTTGAAAGAAACAAACATATACGGCGGGGACCAAGAAAGTACAAGAGTTTCTATAAAGGTGGAGACAAGTGAATTACTATTGATAAAGTATGGTGTTGGTTTTTCAAAAAAGAGAGGCATGCATGACACGTCTCAACAACTATCACATGCTACCTTGTACTACTCTCTACTATATAAAGAAATGTTTGTAATAGGAATAGGCATCTATTCTAAACAAACACAAAATAATACAATGTATTATAGTTGATAGGATCATCCTCTTATGAAGTATAAGCTTAACTTTGATTCATGAGAGTTTTATTTGTCATTCAATCGGGATAGTGTTCCGCAATTATCCTTTGTAAATCTTTGATTCATTTCTAATAAGATTTATAAACATTGAAAAGTACAAATTGTGTTATTAGTTGTCTAATTGATATTGTGTAAAACTTGTTCTTCATTTATTATATTGTTCATGTTTTACACAATTATTAGGACCAACAAGTGGTATCAAGAGCCTATGGATTATTCTTATGATCCAGATCCTTTTGACTGACTACTAATAACATTTGAGCCATGTCAAAATCAAAGTGTAAAACTTCAAAAACTGCTACTATTGTTGCAATTTTTAAGGGGGAGAGTACACTTATTTTTGACTAAAATGGCAAAAAAACCAACATCTCACATATCGATATGTTCATATCCCAAACTCACACACTATCCCATCATAAAACAAAACAAAAAAATCACACCCATATCTCATCACTTACCCACGACGCAATTAAAAAATCAACTCCCACATTATCATAACCTTCATCACAAAAATATCACAAACCAACCTTATCCCACTTCCAACCTTATCATCACAAAACAAAAACCTACATATGTATATCAACACTAAACGTCACATATTGTTAAATACAAAAATCCCATCTAAAAAAAGAAAAACAGATCCTGTCATCTCAATCCTAAACCCAGATTTCACTATCTCAGAAAATCAATATACAACAAACATGCGCGTTACGTGAAACCATTGTGTTTTTAAAGGATGAGGTTATCAAACAAGGGGTTAATAAAAAAAATGGGTTGGTATATTAGGAATGATGAAAGGAATTGAAGAATGTGGTGGTGATTCAAGAATTAGTTTTGGGAGGTGGAACCAAAAAAGAATCAGTGAGTGGTAATGGGCAAAATGGGTGTCTTAAAAGATGCTGGTGTTGAAGGTGTAATACATTAGAGCTGATTAAAAAAGAATCAGTAAATGAGGATGCTATATGGTTTGTTCAGTGTGATGGATAAGCTGATAAATATCAGCGATTACATTCTCAGAAAAGGTTTCGTTGAGAATGAATATTTCCGTTCAGTTAAGTAGAATCAAGTCCAGACTGAAGATAAACATAACCAAATTGTTTTGGGTTAGGCCGTATAGGGGGTTATTAGGGTGTGAAATGGATTCGGCCATGTTGGACTGTTGGAAGTTAACAAAATCCCATTGTTATGGTGTAAATGGATACGATCCATTAAAGTACTTGATAATGCAACACAATATATTGATTGTAACACCTTGAGGACTGAGAACAGCAGGTAGACCAATTGTGTTATTTATAACTTGTCATGGATTGTGCGCTTAGAAGAAAAGGAATGACGGCAACAATTAAGCATGTGATATGAAAAGGGAAATTAATGCAAGCAAATGAGTAGCAGCAGCAGCAAGTCAAAGACTGGAAAAAAATGCAACGGCAAATGTTAAGGATTTCGGTTCGACAATATCACGTCGAGACAAAAATGTGGTCTGTTGATTTTGATGCTGTATGGATTCGTTGTAAAAGGGATTAACCAACCCGCCGGCTTCTTCTCCGCTGTGATAGTACCGGTGATCTATACCCTGTCACTCAACAACCATCCTCTACCACAACCTTTGCTTTGCTTTCATTGAGCCCCACCACGTGGCACAGACGCCTTGGACACCCGAGTGAAGATGTGCTTCGTCGTTTAGAGTCTTCTCGTTTTATTTCATATAATAAAACAAAGTTGCCCGCTTTGTGTCATGCTTGTCAATTAGGCAAACACACTAGGCTTCCTTTTTACAGTTCCGAGTCGAATGTTGGGTCTGTATTTGATATTATTCACTCTGATTTGTGGACATCCCCCATCTCAAGTGAAAGTGGCATTAAATATTATGCTATTTTTTTTATCACTTCTCGCATTATGTTTGGGTGTATCCTTTGCTTCATAAATCCGACTTGTTCGATACCTTTGTTACTTTTCGCGCATATGTGAATAAACAATTTAATGTTGATATTAAGGCTTTACAATGTGACCATGGAGGTGAGTATGATAATACCCGCTTTCACAACCTTTTTCGCCAAAATGGCATGCAGTTTCGGTTTTCTTGTCCCAAAACCTCTCAACAAAATGGGAATCGGAACGTATGCTATGCACCCTTAACAACATTACCCGCACCTTACTGTTTCAAGCACACATACCTCCATCATATTGGGTAGAAGCCCTAAACATGGCCGCTCACCTTTTAAATATCCTTCCATCCACTGCCATCAATAATGAGATACCGTTCACTAAGCTTCATAACAAACCACCCACATATGATCATTTGCGAGTGTTTGGATGCCTTTGTTATCCACACATTTCCTTTGATCATAAACTTCAACCTAGGTCCACAGCATGTGCTTTCTGTTTCCCGGGCTCTACATCGAGGGTACCGTTGCCATTGACCTTTCAACCAACAAAATCATAATCTCCCGACATGTCATCTTTGATGAAGACCAATTCCCTTTTGGGTCCATGACGCCCGACACACCCCCATCCTACGATTTCTTGCTACCCCCTCACAACACCCATACGTCCCAAACCACTCATCCTAACAATCACCAATTACATCCCCCAACTGCCATGCCTCCATCTCCTACTCACACGAGCCCTACCCAATCGCCTCAAGCCCAACCGCAATCCCCACACCACCCCCTTACCCCTCGTACTCCAGCAACCCACCAACAAATTCTGGTCCCTCCTTTATCTTCAACTCACGAGCCCACTACACCAAGCTCAACACCGAATACCCATTCACCTCAACGTGCTGCTAACTTACTTATGGAACACCCCAACGACCAATACTCATCATATGGTCACCCGTGCAAAAGCCGAAATTTCAAAACCTCTTGCGCGTATGAATTGTCATGCCACCACTACTTCGCCTATTCCTCGCTCTCATTTACATGCTCTTCGTGACCCTAATTGGCATAAGGCTATGGTAGATGAATATAATGCTTTGATTTCTAACAGAACGTGGGCTCTTGTGCCTCATCCAGCTACTGTTAATATTGTTCGATCTATGTGGCTTTTCAAGCATAAAGTTTAAGTGCAGAGTGGCTCTTTGAGTCAGTATAAAAGCCCGATTGGTTAGCGAATAGGTGCATCAACAGCAGGGGATTTGATTTTATGAAACCTTCAGTCCCGGTTTGTCAAACCGATATTCGTACTGTCTTGAGTCTTGCAAGTACACGTGAATTGGCCTAAATCATCAGCTGGGATGTGAAGAATGTTTTCTTCATGCCAGTTATCTGAGACAAGTCCTACATCATCAACCCCAGTTTGTTGATTCCGGCCCAACCCAGATTAGTTTGACAATTGCAGCGTCTTTTGTATGGCTTAAACAATCTCTTCGCAGGTTTCAGCGGTTTTGCTAGCTTTTTAACCACGAGTCGGTTTCAGCATAGTCAAACCGTTACGTCACTATTGTGTTTATAATCAGCAGGGGTCGTATGTTGCTTATCTCTCTATATGTGATGACATCATACTCACAATAACACAGCTTCGTACTGCTCTATCTTACAGCGCATTATTAACATTACTACTCATAGTGAGTTTGCTATGACTGACTGGCTACCTCAATTATTTCCTTGGTGTATCTGCACACGTGAGCGATCGAAAGTCTGGATTGTTTTTTGTCTCAGTCTAAATTTGTAGAGGAAATTCTTGAGCGTGCTCACATGCAGCATTGTAACCCATGCAAGACCCCTGTGGACACTGAGTCCAAACTCGAATTCTGATGGTGGACCCTGTTCAGTGAACCCTACCTTTATATCAAAGCCTTCAGGTGCCTTTCAGTATTGACATTCAACATCCGCCCAAATATATCTTTTTTATGCTGTGCAAGCAGATCTGTCTTTACATGCTGTCCTCGAGTGAATGCCACATTTAACTGTCTTTAAAGCGTATTTGCGCTATGTTCCGTTGACGTATAGACCATAAGGACCTCAGCTTTAATGTCTCGTCCACTAGTCAACTCACTGCTTATACAGATGCTGATTGGGCTGGTTGCCCTGTTACTCGTAGGTCTACCTCCGGTATTGTGGTTCCTTGGTGATAACCTTTTGTCTTGGTCGGCCAAACGACAGGTTACATTGTCTCGTTCTAGTGCTGAGGCAGAATATCGAGGTGTTGCGAATGTTGTTGGTTGAGACTGCGTGGATTCGAAATTTGTTGCTTGAAGACTCACACTCCTCTCTTTAACTGCTACTCTTTTTTATGTGATAATGTGAGTGCTGTTATCTGTCTACTAATCCTGTGCAGCATCACTTACTAATCACATCGAGATTATAGTCATTTTGTTCGAGAATATGTTGCTATCCTCCGGTCAGGTCTGTGCTTCCATGTCCCTTCTAGATTTCATATGCAGATATTTTTACTAAAGGGTCTCCCCACAGCTTTATTTCTTGAGTTTCGCTCCAGCCTGAACGTCCGATGATCTCCCGCTCACACTAAGGGGGAGTATTAGCCTTGTATAAATCAAGTCAACGTTTAACAATAAAAGTCAAGAGTCAATAATCATCATCCAAGTCAAGTCAAGACATTCATTAGTATTTATTAGTCATTAATTTGTATTGGGCTCAAGCCCATGGTAACGATTCTAGAATGTTCTCTTATATCCTATATATAGGATAGTTGTTATCAATTGAAGACAAGCAAATCAATTAGCCTTCAATGGTGAATTATCATATTCTAATATATTAGGAATGATGAAAGGAATTGAATAATGTGGTAGGGATTCAAGAATTAGTTTTGGGAGGAGGAACCAAAAAAGAATCAGTGAGTGGTAATAGGCAAAATAGGTGTCTCAAAAGATGCTGGTGTTGAAGGTGTAATACGTTGGAACTGATTAAAAAGGAATCAGTAAATGAGGATGGTATATGGTTTGTTTAGTGTGATGGAGAAGCTGATAAATATCAGCGATTACATTCTCAGAAAAGGTTTCGTTGAGAATGAATATTTTCATTCAGTTAAGTAGAAACTGAAAAACTAAAATGAAGTATAAGGTTTATTCAGTTTAAAGGAACTGGTTTTGTAGGGCCTCGGTGAAAAAAAAAGGGTATGTTCAGATTTGCAATATGGTGGGAAATGAACCAAGGACTAAAGAAAGTCGTATGGATTTATTCAGCTAAGAAGAAAAGCTGATGAAAAGTTATATGGTCAGGTACATGAAGTCTGAAATCAAGCGAGTCGCTGAAACCTAAAGGGGTCAACTCCCTGAACCCAAGCCTCAACCACTAGAACTTGTTCTTACTCTTTGAGAGTAAATGAAACTAGTTATTAAACCCTTGGTGTGCCTGAAACCATGAAGTCCCTGAACCCGAGGGTCTCTAAACCAGGTGTTGTAACTCTAAAGTGAGAGTCCATGAATACAAAGAGTGACCCTGAACCC
>BQNB010016220.1:49441-71959 GCA_026074375.1 Tanacetum coccineum
TTATGTGTGAATCTAAGTATTACAAGTCTTGTATGGGCGGGACTTGTAATAGGAGGATTGATACGATAATTGCTATGTTAACTCGTTTATAAGGACCTTCATCGTATTTACTCTAACCGAGTACTCATCAACTATTTTGAACACTATGTCGTTCTCCCCTGATTGTTTTACTCCCTGTCTTCGAGGACGAGTTTTAAACACTCGTCCCATACTCATTAGAGCACATGCATCGTCATGTCAACCACCTTGAAGGTTATGTGAGTACGCGTATTGCATCGGGAATTATTAAGTAGGATGATTTATAATCTCTTTATTTGAAAGGATTGGGACGCCTCTTCAGTTAAATAAATAAATTATAAATCACCGAACCATAAGTTTATCATTTCTTACTTACATAAATTTGGACGCTTCTTTATGTAAATAAGAAATTATAAATGAGTGGGCTTAATGGTATCCGATATGACACGAGTATGAACCTGAACTCGATAATCACCAGAATCCGTTAAAAAGGTTTAGAAGCACAATAGTGTCTTGCCACTCCGTAGAAATCTTAAGGCCTCGCTTGAGCTACCTTATCTCATTCTTAAGTCATTACTTTTACGATTGCAAATCCTTGCAATCATGAACGGTTTGTGAAGTTAACCGACTTATGCACACTTGAGCTAATGGAGTTGATTCATCGAACTAACGACTGAGTACCATAATCCGCCGTCTATCGCATAAGCTCTCTCGCGAGGTCCTCTCATTTATTGAACTTTATTCTGGGGATATTGTTTCTCAGAGGGTCCTCACCCTCTGCATCCCATCACCGTTTGTTATAGTTATCGTCGTTATGGTTGCTGTTGTTGGGTCCTGAAGTGGTCCCAGATTGTACAAATTTTATCAACTAAGTGATGAAACCCACCTTAAACAAGATAAGCATATGTCGAAATAGTATTCAGTTGAATTACGCATTGCAGACAAATAGTACACCAATTTAAGTCATGATACTAATTAGTACTGCCAAGTAAGTTGGGTACTTACATCCATAAGCCACGTTGATGTGAATCATCGAACCTTACAGATAGTAGAAACGAGACTCCGTCCTCGGACATTTAGAAACTTATACAAACATACTCACGCGACTACACCTTCTTCTTGAGGTTTTCACTATAATGAGACTTTCCCTATAACGCGGTTATACCAGTCATAAGATCTGTAATGATATATTTTGAGATACCCATTTTGATGGATTAAATATCCTGGACAAACCTAGCCAAAATTTTTGGTAGATTGAGAAGTGTAGAAACACCGAATTTTGCTGAATAAAGTTATCAGCGTCTTGTTTAGAACGAGTTATTAAACCTTAAGTCTTTCCTTGGTCACACAATCGGATAACACAAATTTAATCTCGGGACGAGATTTCTTTAAGGGGTAGGTACTGTAACATCCGAGAATTTTTGGATTATTGCTTAATACAAAGTGATATCCTAATTGTAAAGAGGTGTAAAAAGTCACCTCTTTCCCATCTAGGACATTAATGACCAAACATACCCTTCATCTTCCATTTTTAATATTCCTTAACATTCAACTGGCATACTATCACCAACAATAAGTCCTTCCGTCCACCCCATCACCGACCTCCATCACCACCGACGCTGTTTACTTTACCCTCTTCGTCGGCACCTTTCTTGTTAGCTCACTTCTTCACTCCTCTATCACACTCCAACTATTTACTAAAAAGCTTAAACTTTCATGAATGGTGGGATTGATATGCATTGAAGCTAAGATAGGGTGGCCGCCACCTTCCTCCTCGCTGCCGGAGCTCTGACTGGTAGCTAGAACGATTTGTCGTCTACCACCCTCACGTCACCGAGACCGATCCCGCCCCGTTCACCACCTCCATTCAATTGTCTCTGGAAAACCTAGATTGAAAACTCCTTTGAAACAATGTTTTAATTGGGCTTGTATTCCAAATTTGAAGCTGGATTGGTCTATATTGAATAATGAATTTGAAGATTAAATAAAACATATAAACCATTGGATAGGTAATTCGATCCAAGCAAAAATTGGGGTTTTTGAGATGTTAATTGATAAACTGAATAATTCTTTATATACCTACTTTTATTATTTTGATTGATCCCATCCAAGTAAGAATTGGTGGTTATGGTTTATTATTTTGGAATAGAAATGATTTGAAGATTGATGTTAGAAAAAATAAGAAATGTATATCAAAAATGCAGGGATAAAATAGTCTTTTACTTGTATTGTAATATTTCATTAAGGATAAAAAGGAAACGCACTCATTATTACCAACAAGGAACACTTTTTGCAAAAGGACATCATATGCAAACAGGAAAAATAAAGAAACACACCCTAAGCGGATAACACAAATTTAATCTCGGGATGAGATTTCTTTAAGGGGTAGGTACTGTGACATCCGGCAATTTTTGGAACTTTTAATAAATATTTTACCATTTGACTTTTCAGGTCTGGCTTGACTTATAAGAACGACCATCTAAATCACGTTTTCACGACTCGGACTCTAAAGCAAATTGATGTGAAATGATATTCCAGACAACTTTTCAGTTTTACCCGGGACTTGAAAACAAGCAGAAGAGGGCTAAAACAGCCTCGCAAAGTTTTGGAAAACTGCACACAACGCGTACCGACTCAGAAATAATTAAATTACGTTTAATTATCACTTTTATTAAATAAAAATATTTAATAAACAAATTGTCATGTAATCAAAAGCGTTTGTTGATAACGCGAATATTCGAGTTGAAATCCATTTTTTATTTCGGACAAGGCGTAACCGGTTCACAAAATTAATAACAGGGATTTTATTAAATGTTATAAAATATTTATGAAATATCATCAAGTAAACACTCATTTTTATCAGAAAAATGATTTAGAAAACAATGGCGCAAGTTTCGTAATTTAAATCGTCCGTTAGCTAGTCCAAACGAGTCCCGAACCGATAATTATCGAAACTATATTAAAAAGTTACAAAATAAACCCTAAACTATTGGGACTTGCCACTTACTTTTAGTATATATATAAATCTTTTATATATTTTTTTCATTAATAACAAACTAAACACACACATTGCCGCCGCCGACCACCGTACGGCGCGAGAAAAAAAAAAAAAAAAAAAAAAAAAAAAAAAAAAAAAAAAGAAAAAAACCTAAAAAAAAAAAAAAAGAAGTAAGAAAAGAAAGAAGAAAAAAAAAGAACAAAAGAAAGAAAAAAAATAAAAAAAAGAAAAAAGAAATTAAAAAAAAAAGAAAAAAAAAAAAAAAAAAAAAAAAAAGACAAAAAAAAAAAAAAAAAAAAAAAAAAAAAAAAAAAAATGAGAGAAAAAAAACGAAAGAAAAAAAAAAACAAAAAAAGAAAAAAAAGAAAGAAAAAACAAAAAAGACAAAAGAAAAAATAAAAAAAAAAAGAAGAATAAAAAGTAAAAAAAAAAAAAAAAAAAAAAAAAAAAAAAACAAAAAAAAAATAAAAAAAAGGAAACGAGAAAAAAAAAAAGGAAAGAAAAAAATAAAAAAAAAAAAAAAAACACAAAAAAAAAAAAAAAACCGAACCACGCCGGAAAACTTTTTCGGCCAACTCCAAAAGTGATACCCATCCACCGATCTACCCGATCCCTACTACCACTCTCCTTCACGCGCCTCTCCATCTCCCCACCGCCACCTCTGAAACCACATCACCGTCACCACCACCCCACTGCCACCACGAACACCATCATCATACCACCATCACCTCCACAACCACCCCACCACAGCCACCGCTGTCACGAACCATCTACAAGGGTGCGTTCGGTTTAACAAGTCACCACAAGGTGCAGGTGGGTTTGAAAGAAACACCACAAGGGTGTGCCGGGTTTGGGTCTCAAACCCATGAGGGTGTGACAGGTTTAATGGTAGCAAGGGGGGTTTGGTTGGGTTTAGCACCGCAAGGGGTGTGTTGGGTTTCGGGTCAGCCACCCACATAGGGTGCGGTTGGTTTACATATTAACACAAGAGGTGTTTGTTTGATCGGTGACAAGCAAGCCGCAAAAGGGGGCGTTCATGTCAGGTTTGGCAGTCACAGCCGGGGAGGGGGGACGGGTATGGTTTGGTTGGCTGCGGGACAGCCGGGGTGTTGGGTTGGCTGTCGAAACAGCCGGGTAATGGGTATGTTTGGTTTGGCTGTCTTAAACAGCCGCGAGGGGAGAAGGGATGTCGGGTTTAGTCTTAACAACCAAAAAGGGTGCGTTCGAGTTGGGTTTAACAGCCACGAGTGTGTCGGTTCGTTTGGTGGTGATAAACCATTATGGGTGCGTTTGATATTGTGACGCCAAAATGGGTGCGTTTGATTGTGTTGACACGAAATGGGTGCATTTGGTTTTTGTAACACGGAAATGGGTGCGTTTGATTTTCATCCGCCGAGAGTGCGATGGATTTTGGTAAACGAACCACAAGGGTTCGTTTGGTTTGACAATCAACACGAAAAGGGTGCGTTTGATTTTGCACCACAAAAGTAATTCAATTATTTCGTTTATTATATCGATTTATTTATAGGTGATGAAATATATTGAAACTTGCGCGGTCTAAGTATAATATGTTATAAATATTAAAACGGGATTGATATAAATCTATAAGCGATAATTAGATGTATTTTAGACGAGAGTTGAACTAAAAACGTACTTTGGCGCGTTTTATAACGGGTAATTAAGAGCAGAAAACGGAACTTGAGATTCGGAGTTCGAGATTTTGATAAGTCGGATTTTGGTTTACAAAGAATAACAAATTACATTTTTATGGACGTTTTGATATAAAACGGGACTTTTAACTCCTAATAACGAAGAAACTGGTGCGGAATCGAAATATACAATTTAGTAGAAAAAAAGTCATTTTTAATATATATAATCTGACAGATTTATTAATTAAATGATTTGAGCACTTTCGAGTCCGTTTCAGCCTTCCGGCGAAACACGAAAGTTGTTCGTAATGACATTTTACTTTGCCGCGAGGCTTATCAGTTTTAAAATTAAGATATATCGGGTCAAAACTAAAGGTCAACGTAAAAGTCAACGGATATTGTAATTAATATTATTACATTATGAGTACGATTTTGGGTGATAAAATAAAGTCGGTTAATATATTATTTCAATTAATTATTTTTAAGACCATTGTTTGGTTCTAAAAACGGGAAGTCTAAAAATAGTAACTTTCTGTAAATATTCGAGATAAGCTATGATTGGACGAATAATAGTATATATACAAATAATATACTAAGGGTTAAGGTTTAAAGACACGCAAGTGAATTTCTCATCACATGTATGTATGTATGTATACATATAAAAATATGTATGATTTCGTCATTTCGATGTACACATCGTTGATCGTATTTAATACGTGTATTATAATCGAGTGACATAATTATAGGTCGTGGTCGAGATCGTTGCAGATTCGGTTGTGATATATTTGGATTATTTGATCGTGGTCTTTCATCGATGTGAGTTTATAGCCCCCCTATTTTACTTGTTTTCATACGCTTTATAACTTTTGGGGTGAAAACATGCTTGTTGCTAAATTGTTTGCAAATTCAATTACATGGTCGATTACATACGTGTTTACATGAATATTTACAAACTCATATTTACATGATTTGTTACAAACTCATTTACATATCTTACGATTTTGGATTAGCATAAATTGCATGAACTGTTTATTACTCGGAGAGTAAGAAAATTATATCGATATACAAGTTTTGGGTGAAAACATACTTTGTTTTATAAATTGGACGCAAGTGAGTAAGCATTATATTGATTACGTGTGTGCCTAAGTAGCGATAACCCATCTGAGCCCACAGTATCATGAACTGGTTAATTCCTGGTTTGGAAGCGCGAATGGTAGTAAATAGATCTATTTGGGATGACTTCCCCGTTCGGGTGAGTAGCGCTCACTGTGCCTGTTTGATGGACAACGGACGTAGACCATGTCGGATTTGGATGTTGTGGGTTACAACATCGGTTTGGGCAGAACTGCGAAATATTAAAGCATTATATATATGTCGAGCTTCAGTGTCATGAGCTTAGTGCAACAGTAATCGGATTTTTGTGATATCTGCATGTGTTGCAATATCACGGGAAAATTCTTGCGGTCCTACCTTATACATATTATTTTAAGGAAATTGATAGGCACGAGGTGCCAGAGATACATTTTAGTGACATTAAAGTAGTCATGCATTATTTATAAATATTTGGGATAAGATTGATACTTTTGGTGACAATAAATTAGTCATCCATTATTTATAAAATATTTGGGATAAGATTTGGTACTTTTTGTGACATTAAATTGGTCATGCATTATTTATAAATCTTTGATATAAGATTGGCACTTTTGGTGACATAAAATGTGTTGTGCATATTTTATAAACGTTTTACATGGTACTGTGATGACACAGTGGGCAAATATATTCGTTTAAAACTTACATTCATATTTAAACTAACCTATGAACTCACCAACTTTATGTTGACCCTTTTAAGCATGTTTTTCTCAGGTAAATTATATGCTCGGATTATTTGAAGTACATAGGAGTCTATACATTCAAGCTTTTCATTGTGATGCAATTATGGGACAAATGTATATTAAATTCATATTTTGACTAAGAAACAAGGCTACTTTTCTAACGACACATAGAGGTCGTTCTCTCATAGCTTATGTTATTGTATTATGAAGTAACGCCCCAGGACACACCATTCCGCTGCGACACGAATTTTGGGGGTGTTACAGTAAACAACTGTTTGGTTATGCATTTTGCATATTTGACACTTGAGTATTTGTTTCTGCACACTAATTCTGAAGAATTTGTCTGCACACTGTTTTGCATTTTGCATATGGTGCTTCCACTCCTATGTGTTATGATGGTTGAGGGATTATCCTACACTCGAATAGCATAATAATTGCAAGCTTGCTTTACCTGTTGTGAATATGTATGTGTCTGTTTTAACAAAAGTCATTAATCTCTTATATGATTAGAAGACAAAGGGAATCTTGCAAACAAAAGTATGTTGGTTGGTAGTTCATAGAACATGGCAAAGATAATCAATGATTGTCGGATATCAGTTAGAGTCGTGTAATCACTTTCTAAAGGAAACTACTTGACTCTATTGCATGGGTTACATGAATATCTCCTTGAGATAAAACAAAATATTTGTTCTTGAATTAGACACAAATCAAGAACCCTTTCGCTTCTAAGTGTTTATGTTTTTCTGTACGTATATCCATACAAATGTTAATCTGTATTTATAGAGACGAAACTCTTAGTCACAAGAGTTGTAACTCCTAGTCAAGAGGAGTTATTAATCTTGTAACCTCATTCATGAAAGCAATAGTAGTTACATGACCGATTAATTATGATCATTAAGTCAATCTTGTAACCGCCCATTAATAGTACCTGCTAAGAGTCATTGTTATGTTGAATGAGTACTATTGCTGACGAGTTGGGGGGGGGGGGGGGGTGTTTACTCCCTATGAATATAACACTCTGTGATTAGATAAACTCTGAAGGATTGAACTTGAGTGATGAGTTACTCTTAGATGAACATCATCATCAACCTATCACTGAATCGAGTCAGCGAGGTTCGGGTGACTTGATGGGTGTACACTCCGTATCTCCAAACCCATTTTCAAGTATGACTCGATCTCACAATTGCACTAAATTCCCAACAAAGTATCCCTCAATGAACCAGTAGAAACAGGATAACGTACATTGACTTGAAAATAATGTTTGTGGAGTCCTAAAACTAAGAGACGAATTTTCCACTAAATCAATTTAATAATCCCAAAACTTTTTTCCACACGTAGAAGGTGTAAAGAAAAGGCGAGAGTAAGAGCAAGATAACAAATTAGTAGTCATTAACTTTCTGTCACGTACTAAAATCAACATGCATGGTATAATTCATTGTGCATCTTTCGTATTTGTTAGTGGTCATTATGCATTTCTAAGTCCAGTCTTTTTGTTTTTTTACAAAGACTTGCAAGTCTACTGTACCCATGAAAAAGAAAACGTAAATGTTATAATTTATAAGAGACCATTACGTGCTAAAGCTAAAGCTAAATTATCAACTACACCATGTTCAACTTCTTCATTTTACCTGCACTCTTTTGTTTGCTCCTTATTTTCACCGCTACAACATCTGCGCAACCATTCAAAGCCACCGAACACTTCCTCCTCGACTGTGGTTCATCCTCCAACACCACTTCTGACCAGAAATGGGACGGAGATGAGCGCTCTGAATTTGTACCATCAAACATCACTAATACATCGTTTTCATCCACCCCCTTCTACCTAGATACTTCAGTTCCACATATTCCTTACTCTACTTCTCGAGTTTCTAACACTTCTACATTTACCTACACGTTTCTAGTCTCTGAAGGGCCAAAATTCCTACGCCTTTATTTCTATCCTGCCACATATTCTGGCCTCGACGCAAACCAATCTTTTTTCTCTATCATCCAATGGTTATTCTCTTTTAACAAACTTCAGTCCTTTCCTTACTGCCTCCTTTTTGGGTAAGACCCGGTCTGATGCAGGACTTGATAGTCTGTTGGTTCCCCACTTTGTCAAAGAATTTCTAATTTATGTAACTGATACCCAAATCCTACAAGTTACCTTTACACCCTCACCCAACTCATATGCATTCATTAACGGTATTGAAATTGTTTCAATGCCAGAAAATCTATATTTCAATGCTAAGAACATGAAATATGTCGGTCAAAATTCAGGACCCATTATTAATAACAACACCGCGCTTGAAAATGTTTACAGGCTAAACATGGGTGGGGGACAAATACCCGGTAATGATGATACTGGTATGTGCCGGTCATGGGATCAAGATGATAGCTACATATATGGATCAACTATACTGTAGAGACTCCCAACTATACCGCGCCTGAGGTAATTTATCAAACACAAAGAAGTATGGGCAATCAGTCTGAGCTTTACAATCTGACATGGATACTTCCAGTTGATTCCGGGTTTTATTACATGCTCAGGCTTGTTGGTCTCTTATCTCTCTATGAACAATTGAATAAAAATATACTAAGTTTATTGATAAAGCAATCGTTAGTTTACAAACTTGGTTTACACGAGGTATTTATACTTTTCTAACAGACACATACGAACCATTGTGTCCCTTTAACAAATAACTACCAAATAACTAACTTACTAACAAACTATAACTACTTCAACGCTAAGTCGTTATCAACTAACTAACTAACACAACGCCCCTTTGGGCTTTGCGTTATACACATGTACATAAAACTAAATATTCTTGTACCTACCATGAATTAATACATTAGTATCCAATAACTCCCCCCCATAATAATTATTAATCCATGCCTTTGATATCTTCAAGCTTTATTATCTTTATCTTGGACAGATTGCAGCAAGTCTTGCTCTTTAAACTTTGGCTTGTTTCCACTTCTTTTGTCTTGATCTTCAATACTAAATATGTCTTGAATTTTCTCCTTGATCGGTCTTCAATCTTCTTGTCTTTAATCTCTATCCCTTGGATCATCTTTGTCATCTTTTCTCATTTGTATTGTTTACGTATTCTTGAATCTCCAACACACATTTCTAGTATCACGACTTACTGATTCAACTTTCCTTTCTTTTCTCATCTGCTTTCCTTCTGAAATCTGAAGGCGTCCTCTCGATGTTTCTGCATTCGCCATTGTCAACTCTTCTTCTCTAGGAGTTATCTATCTGATAATAACTCCAGGGTTTTCTTATCTCAATTGTTCTTTTTCTGATTTAACACATTCATCTTGATTGCGATGTGCAAAATTCCTCTCAACTTCTTAAGGTTCCTAACTCTCTCTGCATTTGTTTCCTCAAATGCCATTTCTCTAATTCTTATTTCTTCTCAAACATCTTGTTTTTTTTCCATCACTAATTCTTGAAGCATGTCATACCTTCACAAAACTCTAATTTACTTTCAATTCATTCTATTCTGACCTCATGTCTTCTGACTTCTCTTTTGGAATTTCACCTTACTCAATGACAATTTCATTTCTTCTCTTCTCTTCTTTTAAGGATGTTATCTCCTTTTCATCCTTACTAGTAACCATCAATAGCGCTGGTTCGTCATCTTCGAACACAAGGTTTGCTTTTTCTTCTCTACAGTCTGGTTTTGGACAATTTGCAGCATAGTGTCCAAACTCATGACAATTATAACATTCTATTTCCACTAATGTCCTATATGGTAGTTTTGATCCCAGGGTTTCTCCTTCTTCTATCATAACTATCTTCATTCTTACTATCTCTTGCGAATCTTCCTTGGCCTCTTCCTCGTGCCTGATTACTACCTCCTCGTCTATCATTTCCATAGTTGTGTTCATAATTTCTATCATTCCCTTGACGTCTGAATAACAAACTCTCACGTATTATCTTCCTCACTTCCTTTCTAAACTTAAGCTTTCTTCATAAGTCTTAAGATTCCCGATAGATTTCCTCCCAACATTAACAGTCTAAAAATTCCAACATCAATTTCAATGGTGCTACAACTTTGCACAACTCATCTGGCACTGCATTAAGTATTTTCCGTACTTTTGAATGTTCATGCAAACGACAATGCCACCGTAGCGGCCTTGTTAATAATACTCATCAACTACCGGCAAATCAATCAATTGTTTCATCTTCTACTTACGAGACCTTTTCAAATACTGATTTTAAAGTTTTTGCAGTGTGCTTGTTGGATCATCTTCTGTCCCAATGAATCTGGACTTTTAGAGATCCCCAAATTTCTTTTGTTGTTTCACATCCCGCAACTTGCATTTGTAAATCTTCTGGTAACCCTTGAAATAGGTATGCTGACGCCGAACTATCCTTTTTCACATCAATCTCTTTTGATGTACTTGTTCCTTCTACTAAATCCCATACTCCATTTGCCATTAATAATATGCTTCATTCATAATGCCCATTATGTATACGTTCGTATTGTTTAGAACAGGGGCATTGATCTGATGGTAAACGATGTGGCAAAACAATCTTTGTTTTCGTTTTATCTCCCGAGCATATCTTTCGAATTTGGTTTTTACTTCTAAAACCAATATAATTCGTAAATAACATTCGAACTTAAAACAGTTCTGTCTAATCCACAATAGTAATATGCAAATTCGAAAATTCTCTAATTTATTCCTCTAATAGAAAAAAACAAGTATTGGAAATATAAAACCTGTTAATTTTCCCTTGGGCCTTTTGAATTCTTGTGGGCTTTATGGCGTTCTTTTTGTTCCCAAATGATAAACTGCTTTCTTTTTCTATCCCCAAATAACCGCTCTACTTCCTTCCTCTTCTTTCTACACGCAAATAGGGCAAAACTCTGGTCGCCCCTTTTCTTTCTTCTGGTTTTACTTCTAATCAAACATGAGAGGTTAATCGGTGTTTCAAAGTTCTTCCTGGTAATGATGTTACTCTGCTGTTCTCTTCTCTGGCAAGCACACGACGGCTGTTTCTCCTTCGCACAACCGGGTACGTTTATTTCTCTTCTCTTTTTCTGTTCTCTGGTTCGATCTTTATTTTAATCGAATCGTGTCTCTCTTTCTCAATTGATTCCTCTGAATCAAAACTCTTCTCTGATTGACCGGTATGCTTACGGTCGGTTTCTTCTCTTGATTGATTCCCTGAATCAATCTGTCTCTTTCCCTCTGGTTCGAACCTTCGGCTCTGATGCCACTGTTGGTCCCTTATCTCTCTATGAACATTGAAATAAAATATGCAAGTTTATGATAAAGCAATCGTTAGTTACAACTTGGTTTACACGAGGTATTTATACTTTTCAAACAGACACATAATACCATTAGTGCCCTTTAAACAAATACAACCAAATAACTAACTTACTAACTAACTATAACTACCTTCAACCGCTAGTCGGTTATCAACTAACTAACTAACACAAACGCCCCTTTGGCTTTGCGTTATTACACATGTACGTAAAACTAAATTTTCTTGACTTACATGGATTAATACATTAGTATCCAATAAGGCTACACTTTTGCAACATTATACCCCAATACACAAAACAAGGTCAAACAGTTTTTACGATCTTTATTAATAAAAAACTGCTGAAGACGAATATGATCTATTCATTGGACCGTCGAGGTATGGGTATCCTGTAATATATAAGATTACGTTGTGTTGTTAGCATCCAGATGGCCACCAAGCAAGCAGATTTGTGGCTCGGCCCCTGCAACTAACTGCACATAGCTGATGAAAATGATTGATGTTATTTGAATGGGTAGGAAGCCTTAAGTTGAGCATGAACTGGAATCTTTCTAGCCAAAACCCATAACTAAGCAGTTCTGTATACCAACCGCCAAGCCCAGTGTCTCCCATAAAAGAGAATAAGAAGAAGATTCCGCACTATGTCTCGATCATTGGAGGTGTCGGGGGAGGTTTAGTCTTGTTGTCTGTTTTACTTTGTATAGTTTTACATCAGCGAAAGAGAGTAAATCACCATAGTACAACCAACCAAAAGTCATCAAGGGGTTCAACCCCTAGTGATTCGTCACTGCCATCAAACCGTTCTCGTCGTTTTACACTCACAGAAGTGAAAGCTGCAACCAACAACTTTAACGACAGTTGTGTTATTGGCAATGGAGGGTTTGGTAAGGTCTACAAAGGGTATGTAGACAACGCTGCAACGACTGTAGCAATCAAACGGCTCAACCCATCATCAAGCCAAGGTTTTCATGAATTCCATACAGAAATAGAGATGTTGTCTAAACTACGTCACGTTCATCTTGTGTCCTTGATTGGATACTGCAATGAAAATGGTGAGATGGTGCTGGTGTATGACTACATGACTCACGGGACCCTACGGGAACATCTCTACAAGACAAACAACCCTCTTTTATCATGGGAAACACGTCTCACTATTTGCATTGGCGCGGCTAAAGGGTTGCTTTATCTCCATACGGGTGCAAAACGAACAATAATTCACCGAGACGACAAATCTACAAATATCTTACTGGATGAGAATTGGGTTGCTAAAGTATCTGATTTCGGTTTGTCAAAGGTAGGCTCAAGAGATCCGTTACATAAACATGTTAGCACAATGGTGAAGGGTAGTATAGGGTATATCGATCCTGAATATTGCAGAAATAAGAAACTCACAGAAAAGTCTGATGTGTACTCATTTGGGGTGGTTCTGTTTGAAGTGTTGTGTGCAAGACCAGTTATTGTTCCACGGGTACGAGATGAACAAGTAAATTTGGCAGAATGGGGCAAGACTTGCTATCGAAGGGGAACGCTAGTTGAAATAATTGATGAAAAAATAAGTGACCAGATTGCACCAGGGTGTTTAAGGAAGTTTGGTGAGGTAGCGAATAGCTGTTTACATCAAGAAGGTTGTGAACGACCAGCTATGGACGAGATAGTTTGGGGACTAGAATTTGCATTGGAGCTTTAGAAGAGTGCCCAGAAAATTGGTGGAAATGTTAGCGATGCAATGTCGGAAAATCAAGAAGTTTCATTTGTTATGCAAGAAGAAGTTAGCACAATGAACGACAATGAGATAGAAAACAATGGAAATGTTGCAGAAAAAAGTGTCCCTCAATGAACCAGCAGGCGAGGATAACGTAAATAACTACATGTGCATGAAAGGAATGCTTGTGAAGTCCTCAAATATGTACTTTAATATAAAGTTGAATCATAGGTTACCTCCATTTCAATAGTTGAACACGAGATATTTCTTTTCTTTTAATAGTATCAGTTGTTTTCATCCGTATTAAATGGGATATATAATGTTTTGAATATATTTGTGATCTACTGTAGAGAAAAATGATAAGAAAAAAATATAACAAAGGTCATATATATGTGGTGAGCAATTGCGCAAGGAATACAAACAAAAACAACATGTTCTTGGCAAATTAGAGGTGATATGTGAAAAAATTAGCAAGACAGTTAACCATTCCCATTGTCATTGCCAATGGGTTGGTAATCCGTATCAAACTGGTAAAAAATTCACAACTTCAGTTGTTTCCGTTGGATTAGCGTATCTGTTAGAGTAATATGGATAAAACTCGGGCCCCAATAGTTTGAGATCATTTACGAACACAACAAGGAGATATTAGGCAAGTACTCCTATAAGTAGAGTCTCCATCCTTAATCTATGATATAGTTGATTGTATTAATTGGACTTGCAAAACTACCCTTGTTGGCATAATAGTTCATCAATTATCTAACTAGATATGCCTTAGTATCAAGGTTGTTTCCAACCACAGCTTTTTGGTTAAGTCTCTTTTAACTTATCGATTCACTATCTATAATCATGGTCCACCAATCCTAATCAACTATCTAGAAAGCACCATCCAATTCACAAACAGAAAATGTACAAAGGAAGAAGCTTCACTACTGCTAGAATAGCCATCTTGTCATTATCACTCATCTTCTTGATGATCATCATCATCATAAAAGATTATGACGGGTCCGTTGAAGCGTGCAGGACGGAGGAGTTTCACGCAGGTATGGTTTTTCGTGGAACAAGAGCAAGATGAGTATGTGAAGGATATAGAAGATAGGCGGATTCTAGTGACAACATATTCTAATGGTCTAAGGAGTACCAATGGTGGTAACTATCTCGTTTATAAGGGTCTATTAATCAAGCTTGCGGAAATGACTGCGCTGGAAGGATGGCATCACAACAATTATTCATGAAGGAGATGAGGGAAATTTGTAGGTGTTAAATGCTTTAGATATGATGATTATGTAATATATGATATTTTTTCTTTTGTTTTTAAAAATTTGTATTTATATGCTCTATAGTATATTACACCACTTATTTGCAATCAAGGTTGCAAAAATCGCTAATCAGTATTCGACCTTCTTCTAGCTTGTAATCGGTCTAGGCAGGATTAATCTATGATTAATTGGATTGCATTTTCGGCAAGTTTTAGGTATTTCCAGTGAGTTTCGGGTATTTCCGGCAAGATATAAACAGCTAATATAAGTGATTAAAACAAGTTTACGGTGAGTTTTGAGTATTTCCGGCAAGATTTGCAAGTTTTCAGCAAGTTTGACCACTATTGATCGTCGTTGACCACGGTTGACCAATTTGTTCGACCGATTTACACAAATCGAAAAGGTTGGTGGCCCAGTAGCGCATAGACAACGATTAATCGGAGTTATAAGCTTTTTTTGCACTGTTGGCAATATATGTGCCATGCATCAAGCTGCTATAACATTGACTCATTTGACATTTGTTCTTATGTATTGACTTTTTGGCTATCTTTGTAGATGATAAAGGAAACGGACTTTTCTTTTTGCCTATCTTTGTAGATGACAAAGGAGAGACTTTTGAAAGGTTAGTGTACAAAAATGCATTTTTCTGCTATTTGACCCATTTGACACTTGTTCTTTTTTTTGGTAAATGTATTGACTTTTTGCTGTCTTTATAGATGAGAAAGGAAAGCTAACAAAGATGATATTTAAAAGAGGATACAAAATATAGAAGAAGTTTTTTTCGTGAGTTGAGTATGCAAAACGTGCATATATGTGTGTATAAAAACATGTATAATAAAGATATATAAATGACGCATATAAAAAACGAGTATAAAAACGTGTATAAAATGAGTGTATAAAAACGCACATAATTTTGTGTGTATAAAAACGTGCATAAAATGTGTGTATAAAAACGTGTGTAAAAACGTGTATAAAACGTGTATGAAAATGTTTATAAAAACGTGTATAAAAATGATTGTATAAAAACGTGTGTATAAAAACGTGTATAAAAAAGTGTATATAAAACAATGTATAAAAACTAAAATAAAGTGTGTATAAAAACCCGTATACATTTTTAAAAATAGTTAGAATTTTTTTTTAAGAAAATCAAAATTTACATTACTTACAAACCGCCGTTAATATAAAGGACTAACGGTGCAAAAGTTCAAGCAATTAGTCTTTTTTATACACTAACATGCGTTTGCTTTTATAAATATACATTAAGTTAAATAATTATCCAAAAAAGTTTGATAGCTATTTGTTAAAGTCATAGTACAATTATTTACTATCAAAAAAATTATGAGTGTTTGGTTTAAGACTTCAAGATCTTTAATATTTAGTATAGTACTGTAATAGTCTAAGTAAGAGTAGCACACTTTGGCCAATGAGCGAATTTATCACCAAATGACATCAGCCAACAATTATTTATCTCAAACACAAAATATCAGCCCATCGTCCGTCCAAAACTATTACTTCTACATAAAACTAATATATTTACTCATAACCGTAAACCTAACTTCATCTCACAGCCATGAGCCATTACACAACTTCTATCTCATTACCCTTCATCAATACCCCAAACTCAATTTTTTTTTCTTTCTCTTGAAATTCTAACGTTTTTCTTGAATCAATCGCAAACACAAATTTGCATTGATTTCATAGCAAGTTATATGAACCAACCATAATCCCATATCAAAAAATACGAACCACAATCCCATATCAAAAAATACGAACCACATATTCCTTGTAATGTAATTAATGCTAGACGAGTAATATTACCACAATAAAAATCAACATGGATTTTAAATTTAGAAGATATAATTAATGCTAGACACTAGTTCCTTGGAATCAATAATATCATTACATTTTCGTTAATAAATCCGTTGTTAATTTTGTTAGTAATACACAAATTTAGCAACAAAATATGGTCGTTGGTAAATTCTGCAATGCTAATTGCACTTTTTCTAGAATAGTGACGACAATAGTTGATATTTTCTCTTGGAGAGTTGCGAACTATCGGCTTCTACTCGCATCAGTTGACTCTAGTCACAAGTTGCAACCCGATGTGTGCCATGAGCCATGTCGAGCAAGAGAAGATTGTTATTTTTGTGACTTGCAAAGTAGCTTCTTCAGTACACAATTAATACAGTAGCTTGTTGTTCCCTTGATTATTTGGTGTGATTGCAATGACACCACTTTGATTAACGACGACAATACAAGTAAATAATTAACGGCCAAAGCGTTTAACTTGTTCTTATTCACATTATTATACACAGTGATAAACTGAATTAAAGCATCACGTACAATTAAGAACCAACCATCCATAACAATACATACATGAGAAATAAATTGAAGAGGTCTAGAACCGGCCATCACCGTGCCCTTGTAAATTACTTGCATGATCTGTCGAATAGTGTGCATTTCCGATTAGCAGGATCGTATTTACCTGCACAGCTAGTACCGCGACATCCCTGTTTACCCTTTTCTAGAGAGTTAAGAGAGATATGGTCATTTTTCCCCACCAGAATCCGCCTATGTTCCTCTGTGTCCATCATAAACTCTTCCTCTTGTTCCACAGAAACCAACTGCAGGCACTCTGCTGCGGTACTGCCATTGCATGCTGTCATTGAACCATCACAGTCTTTGATAATCATGAGAACCACTATCGTTGTTGAAACGATAAGAGTGAAGCGGATTATCGGGCTAGTTCCTCCTCTAAACATCTTTTTTTTTGTGTGTGTGTGTGTGTGTGTGTGTGATCAGTTAGTACTCTGTCGTTGCTTATAAAGAATAATTGCTGTGATGGCTAAAGGCAATAATTGAGGCACGTTAACTTTGGTATGTTGTGTCTAGTGGACATATGTGTTAAATGATGATTCGTTTTCGTATAAAGTATTTTCTACCAACGATTTAAAATCATATTCAAACAATAATTATCAAACATTCTTCGGGGATTTATCTATCGAGTCATTACCTAATGTAATAAAAATCGATACACAAGGATCAAATAAACTTTTGAAAACAAGTCATGATACATCAAATAAATTTTTCAAAACCAATATTTTTAACAAGGAATTAAGTTTTAATATTTTGACTTGTAATTATCTTATCAATAGGATGCTAATAAATCTTATTAAGAATTTATATGTGTCATTTGGCATCCCGTTCGACCCCAAGTTGTTTTATAAGGATGGGATTAAATTAGGTCAAGTCTAACTTAAAGACTTTTCTGTAAACAAAAGTGCTTGCCGGGAGACAACCCGCATTGTTTTTTAATTTTTATCGAGTATGTCTTCCCAGATAACCGATACGACGTGTCCGCTCCACACCATACGACGTATTGAATGTCTAGACGTTATCAGTCTTTAATTTTTTAGCATTTAAAACATTATTGTCAGTTCTGTCTATACGGCATATTCATTATAAAATTCAGACGCATATAAACACACATTCTTGCTCATATACTCAACATGGAGAATCACAACGAGCAAATATCAGGGGAGTTTCTCGTTCTAATTCTTTTATTTCCCGCTTTTAATTATTATGTTTATACAACGAGGACGTAGTATAATTTAAGTGGGGGAGGAGAATTAGAATGCTACTTGTCCTATTTTTTCACATTAACATGCTTAAATTATGCTTAAATTTAAAAACAATTCGAGCATACTTTTGTGTTTAGTTACATAACCTGCGCACATAACTCTTGTTAGATATTGTGAGAATTTAGCCTGATCCGTTTCCAAATGTTTACCTAAAATTCCACAAAAATATGAGTGTGTCAGTGATTTTTGTAGACTTTAGAACTTGGCTTGGTAATCTATACGAGCCCACAATAATTATACTACGGATTTAGATGAGTAACTTTTTTTAAATTGCTAAATTCAGATTACACACAAAAAGCCTGTATATGTTGTGTTATTAACTAGCCATACCGGTTAGTTAACCTCCGCATAAACCATTTGTTTACTCTCATTTTAAGAGTAAGATTCCCCTAGAAAAACGTGTTTAACCATTCCTGTTTTCACCAACTACTTGTTTCGTTAAACCTTTACACCTTAGTCTACCCTGTCAGATTAAGTCCATTTATTAGTTGCTAGTTGTTTTAGTGTAAATTATGTATTTCATGTGTCTTGTGTCATTTTCTATCTTTGATATGGTCGGTAAAATTACACAATGCAATTAAGCACGTGTTGATTTTTCACCCATGGTTAGGTCGGGAAATTGCACAATGCAATGGAATGTAAAAGTAGTTTTACTCATGTATTTTTACTACTTTCACAATTATTGGTATATCCGAGTACAAAGAACTAAGAATTATTGAAGAAATTATCCGTGAGTTATTATGATCGTGAAGATGGTGAAATTACCTCCGAGATTCGTAGTGTATTGCTTATGATTAAACAAATGGAAAAATTAGAAAATCACAAAAAAAAGAGGAAATGATGAAGATAGTCGGTTCGTTAAAGCTTAAACGGATGGTATAATTTGAAGGTTCGATTATTCGTTGATACGTGCTATAAATCAACAATGTAAAGTTTTATATAAAGTGGTAGATATCGCCACTTGATTTTGTAAAAGTATGTATAGTATGGATGATTGGGAGTTGACCGTTACGGGAACGCGCTAAGTTGTTTCCATTTTATCCTAGTGATCAAGAGTTTATCGAGTCTGGTTTTCGTGTCTAGTTAAACATAGAGTAAGTACCCACATGATTTGTGTCTTTATCATTGGTTCGGTCGGGAAAGTATCTAGCAACTTGTACCTTATTTGTTTGGACTTAATCTATTTGTTTTGTATTTTTTATTTAACAACAATTATTTCCCTTTCCTAATCCCTAACCCTTAGGTTTTACTCGAATGAGGATGCGAGCAATCACATATGTCTATTCCGTCGTTACGGCCATGTATGTGTGATTTTGTCCGCCTTGTTGGTTTATTACTTTTTGGTGAAAAGATTAGAAGATCCATACCCTATATCACTCTTCGTCCTAACCCTTGGTTTTACTCGAGTGAGGGAATTGAATGCAATCATGTATGTCTATTCCATCGTTATGGATGTGTATATGTGGTTTGTCGCCCTTGCTGGTTTACGACTTTTGGTAAAGACTACTAGTCCTATTCTTTAGCTTATTCGAGTTAAGGTTCGAATGCAGTCATATGTGTCTATCCCATCATTATGGGTGTGTATGTGTGATTTTGTCACCTTTTCTAAAATATTGGTATCGATAGAGATTAGAAAGAGTGATCAAACCCTTTTAAGCCTTTTTAAACCCAATTTACCTTTATAAACTTGTTACTCCTTAGCTTTAGTGGTGGAGATGTGTATCCTTGCCAAGCCTGTAATAGAATACTCATCACGATTGACCAGTTGAGTGAATTAGTTAAATGTTACAACATAGACTAGTTTGAGCGAATTGAGAGTTTTCCTATTTCGTGAGGTGTTTGGTTGTGTACTAGTAATTCAACAGATAAATGCTTAAAGGAAAAATCCTTTGGGATACATTTTCTTAAATTTCTAAAGTCTGTGGCTGCATCAGGTGTGGAGTTACAAGTCGGTAGAATTCAAGTGGAGGGATATTTGATGACATCAAATAACGTCATATTTATAGCATCATTTATCCCATGAAATTTACCCATTTTCATATGATTATTGCAAGAATTGATACATAATCGTTTATATTTGAGATTTGCAGTAGTTATGGAGTACTTTGTGAAGATTAGCTAAAAGGAATGCATTTTGGAGCTAAAACGAAGAAATCTAAAGAAACGGATCTGACATTCTCTACGCCGTGTCCATCAAGGAAGATACGGCATATCTGTGCCTGCACTTTACAAGAAACCATGAAGATCTATACACCGTATTCAAGATAAAGAAATAAAATATTCTGGAAGATATCGAACATGGTCCTTACTCCAAGAAACCCCCGATACGCCGTATCAACCTCAACTAATACGCCGTATTGACCAAATTCCAGACAGTATAAATAGAAAACCTAAAAATGGGTTTTTAGTGTGCTTGATCATATTTTTGATACCTTAACCACAAAAGTCAATTTTTAAATGACAAGAAGAGCAGAAGAGGTCAAGTAAAGCTATTAATTCCATAGGAAACACCTTGTAATCTCCTATACTCTAGTGATCGTTCAATCTTTGGTATCATTCGTTTAACTCGATTAGTTTACCTTGGTTGAATTATTACTCTTGCATTGATTACAATGATTAAGGGCTAATACCCTTGGGTATTAGCCATGGTTATGAAGATTTAAATGTTTGGTTTGTTTATATCAATTGCTTAATTTATCGTTGATTGCTTGTTCATGTTTATTAATTCATACTTGTTTACGTGCTTTTGTATGCCACATATCATTCAACTAGATCTAGTGATACTGACCAAGTTAGCTAGATGCCGAGATGACTCTCCATATAGTGATTTATATATCTAGATCAATAGGATCACAAATAATACCCTATCTTTGCCTTTAGATTAGTGAGCTTAGTTGGACCAGCAAGTGAAACTGGAATCAACGAGTACGTTCTTAGTCAATTGATAAAGACTTAGACAGTGCACTACTAGTATATAAATTACCATTAAGCAGTAAGTGGGTAAAGTCTCTATGAGACAGGGTTTTAATAAGAACATCATTATTAATCTCCTAAGATAGATTATAATCAGCAAATAGGATGCTTTATGCGGATAAGTTTAATTGTGACAGAATTCTACGTGTTTAGATTTTAGGAAGAAGTACCGCCTAAATCTTGGAATGATATGCCGCCTCAAGATAAGCACTCATTGCACTAAATAAATAAACCAATGTTTTAATTGGGTTAGTCATGGTTAATACAATTTTCTTATATTTGGCAAGACTGCTCTTCTATCTTTTGTTTGTATGCTTGCATATGTTATTATATTCTAAATTGATCTAAGGAACCACAAAACCCATGCTAGAGCCTGATGTGTCGTCATGTAGGTGTTATTTATGTTTCAAGTTTTAAATTTATATTTTGCTGACTTTACCTAAAACAACACTTTAACGAGTGGTGTATCCGATCAGATAGAGTTTCATGGTAAGTAGGGTGTCGATCACTAAGAGCGAGAACTAATCTTTTATTTTATTAATATTTTGGTTAACTAAACTAAGTTAATTTAAACTATGTTCATTCTATTCTATGTTAAACCTATGCTAAACCAATGTTAATCCTAATTATAACAGATAAGGGGGGGGGGGTTCAGCCTAAGAGACTGGCATAGGTTTGTGGTAACTTAGATCAACTTAAGACACAATAACACACGCAAGCAGACAGACAAAAGATAGAAGAGCGGTCTAGCCAAATATAAGAAAACTGTATTAACCTTGATTAATCTAATTAAAAGGTTGGTTTGTTTATTAAGTGCAATGAATGCTTATCTCGAGGCGGCATATCATTCTTAAGACTTAGGCGTTACTTCTTTGTAAGACATAGACACGTAGAATTCTATTACAATTAAATGCATCCGCATAAAGCATCCTATTTGCTGATTATAATTTATCTTAGGGGTTAAAGTAATGGTGATCTTGTTAAACCCTAGCTCATAGAGACTTTACCCACTTACTGCTTAATGGTAATTTATATACTAGTAGTCTACTGGCCAAGTCTTTACCAATTGATTAAGAACATACTCGTTGATCCTAAGGGTCACCTGCCAGTCCAACTAAGCTCTAATCTAAAGGCGAAGATAGGTCACTATTTGTGATCCTATTGGTCTAGATATATAAATCACTATATG
>BQNB010016221.1:10004-66910 GCA_026074375.1 Tanacetum coccineum
ATGGTTTAGATTATTTGTGGCATAATTGTAATTAAAATAACTGATTTTATTTTATTTTAATAACAAAAGGGGTATTAATGGAAATTCATGTTCGTACTTTTCAAAAACTGCTCATTTTTTGAAGTAACCTCTCCAAATAATTAGGGTAAATAGGGGTAGAAACGAGTCGAGCCGAGCTTGAGCTCGGCTCGTTTATATTTTAGAAAGCTCGAGCTCGAGCTCTGCTCGTTTCGAGCCTTAATAGTTGATATAAAGCTCGAGATCGGCTCGGGCTCGGCTCGTTTGTGATGAACTTATAATATATAAAGCTTGTCTTCTTAAACTTACTTATTCGAGCTCGTTTATCTAAAGCTTGTTTATGTTTTGAGCTCGTTTACTAGAGCTCGTTTAGTCTCGCGAGCCTAGTCGAGTTTTGTATACAAAGCTCGGGCTCGGGCTCGTTTATTAAACGAGCTCCAATTTAGGCTCGAGCTCGGGCTTGAGCTCGTTTAGGCTCGGCTCGTTCGAGCTTTTTAACAATCTAATCTCGAGCTTTTCACGAGCAGCTCGGCTCGTTTACACCCCGAAGGGTAAACCATCTCCATCTTTTATTTACACGCCTCCCTTTTTCTCCCAGCCCCGAACCAATACCAATACTCTGCAAATAATCAAAACAATAAAATCATATCATCTTTCAAATTAAAACTCAAAAATAGAAGGACGACAATGAACAAGATAAACCAGGATCTAAAACGAAAAGGCAAAGGGAATAGTAACGATGGTGAAAAGGAAAAGCTAAGTTAATAGAATCAGATGAAATCTCTCGCACGACACCGGAACATGAGTGCTTTATCGATCACGTTCTTCATTATCCAATATCACTCGGTATGAAGTTACCATTATGTTTTAGTTAATTAGATCTGTTGTTTGATGATCGAGTTTGATGAGTGTTTTGTGGATTAAATTTGTTAATTTGACTTGAATACTGTATTTGAACATGAGAGTCATTATCTTTGAACAATATTGTGCAAACTTATGGGTGATGACGTCATTCTGATTGATGTGTTTTCATCCTGATTAGGCGCTGATGAATATTTATACTGTAATGTGTTTGTGTATTCGTTGTTTGATGTATATGTTCGGATGATGAATAATTCGTGTTTGTGTCCAGTTAGGATTAATTGTAATTTCATCCTTGATCATCTATTTAAATGTGTAATTGATAAACTTCTTGTTATATAATTCCACATTTAATAATTACATAAACGTTTCTATTGAATTTATATATAATGAATCATAGGTTTTGATAAGGAAGGTGGTTTTCTATTGAGTTGGGGATTTTCCATTTTGAAATAAATATAATTTTCATATTAAGTTGGGATTGTGCATTGTAAATATATGTGTTATTTTAGGTTTATTATCATTAAATAAGATTGTGTTTAGCTATTTATTTGATATAGACTTACGATTGTGATATCTGTTATATTAGTTGTTGTTATACTAAAAATTCGTTACTTGAGCTATACAAGGTTATTACCTGTTGCTTAGACAATATATGTGACTGTTAAATTTGTTTTGCTGTGAAGGGATATATGGTTACGCTTTGTCTGTCATGACTATAGATTGGTTTGATTGCCAGGGATCGCTATGTTAGCAATATATATTTTTATAGCTTATTTTTTCAACTAGTTTTTTACAATCTAATTTAACATGACATAATTTGATATAACTAGTGTTTTTTGTTTTATATTTGTTTCAGGGTTGTCCTTCTATCATAGGATTGACTTTGTGTGATGAAGTTTATTGGATGCACTTTAGCTTTTTTAGGGATGACTCAATCATAGAAAAGATGACGTGTGATGATGATGGATCAACGAAGGCACTTGTAATTTGAGGAAGTTTTGCATATATGTTATCGTAAGGCTGTGATATATGTTCTTGCATGGGTTTCTAATGAATTTGAGAGAGAAGTGAAACGTGCACGTATGTTTTTCATAGAGTGCACAAATGTTTTGATAACATGGTTTTGTTGGATTTAATATTTCTAATGTTTTTATTTTGATATCAAATTTTTGTTTAATGTTATTTATGTTTTGGTTTGCTATTTGTATGTGATATGGGTTTTCATTTGATTATCTCTTTTTGTCTAATTTTGTGTTATATATTTTGAAGATTAATAGTAATGTCACTAGATATCTTGATGGTGTTTTACAATTTATAAATTAATAATAAATGTTACACTAGTAAACATAGATTTGTCAAGATTAATTAATATCATATAGGCACTCAGGGGGCGCAGGGGGTTTTGGGGTGTGAAGTCGTTTTGATGTTTTTATTTTAAGTATTTTTTGTTGGGGAGTTTTGGTTTTTGGGTATTTTTTATTCTGTGGGGTATGTATTTATGGATTTTTAGGTATTAGTGTGGCGATTATAGTGTTGTCACCTTGGGTTTGTTTGTTTATTTTTGGTAGGTGTCGTTAGGGGTTGGGGGGTTTGGGGGGTGAGTTTGGGTTGGTATTTTTTGTGGGGGGGAAATGTACAGGGGCTGTGTGTTGAGTGTGTGAGTGTTTGTGTGGAGTGTTGTGTGTGAGTTTGTGTGAGTGTGCGTTGAGTGTTGTGTTGTTCTGTGTTAGTGTGTAGTGGTTCGTGTGTGCGTGGTGGGGTGTTGGGTGTTCTGTCTAGTGTGTTGTGGGTGTTTGAGTGGTTTGGTTCAACAAATCCTAACACCCCCAACATATATATATATATATTATTATATTATATCATGTGATGTTCTTTGCTAAACCACTTTTTTTGTACCATTACTTATATTACCGCTTTAAACCAATTAGAATTAGTATCATTACTTTTTTTTTATTTAATTCAAAAGGGTATAATAGTTAAAACATATTTTGACTTTTTTTGAATTTTTTAATTAAAAAATGTTTTTTTTAAACTTTTTAATTTTTAGAATTATTTATTTTTATTTTTTTTATATATTTTCTTAGTATATACAATTTTCAAAAGAAAAAAATGAGTGCATATATGTTTTTTTTAGTATTGTAAATTCTATGTTTCTAGTGTACATTTTTAATTTAATATGGTAATTACACATATGTTTCTTGTGTACATTCTTTAATCTTCAAAATTTATAACACAAAATTAGACAAAAAGTGATATCAAATGAAAAACATTTCAAATACAAATAGCAAACCAAAAACATAAATACATTAACAAAATTTGATATCAAATGAAATACATTAGAAATATAAATCCAACTATATCCATGTTGTTCAAAAACATATGTGCACTCTTTGAAAAACATACGTGCACGTTTCACTTTCTCTCTCAAATTCATTAGAAACCCTTGCAAGAACATATATGCACGCCTTACGATAACATATATGCAAAACTTCTCAAATTACAAGTGCCTTCGTTGATCATCTTCATCACACGTCATCTTTTCTATGATTGAGTCATCCTTAAAAAAGCAAAAGTGCATCCAATGAATCTTCATCACACAAAGTCATTCCTATGATTGAGACATCCCCTGAAACAAATATATAACAAAAAAAACTAGTTATATCAAATTATGTCATGTTAAATTAATTGTAAAACTAGTTGATAAAATAAGCTATAAAAAATATATATGTGCGAACTAGCGATCCATGGCAATCAAACCAATCTATAGTCATGACAGTCAAAGCGTAACGCATATATGCACATTCACGCAAAACAAATTTAACAGTCACTAAATATTGTCTAGCAACCTGGTATTACTTGTATAGCTCTAGTAAACGAATTTTAAGTATAACAACAACTAATATAACATATATGCACAATCGTAGTCTATATCAAATAAATAGCGTAAACCAATCTTATTAATGATATAAACCAAAATAACACATATATGTACAATGCACAATCCCAACTTAATATGAAAATTAATATTTTATTTCAAAATGAAATCCCCAACTCAATAAGAAAACCTCCTTCCGTATTAAAACCTATGATTCTTATATATAAACTTCATAGAAAGTTTATGTAATTTTTAAAATGGAATTATATAACAAGAAGTTTATTCAATTACACATTTAAATGATGAGTCAAAGATGAAATTATCAATTAATCATAACTGACACAAACACGAATTAATCAGTTCATCCAAACATATACATCAAACAACGAATACACAAACACATTAACAGTATAATATATTCATCAGCGCTAATTCATGATGAAACACATCAATCAGAATGACGTCATCACCATAAGTTTGCACTAGATTGTTCAAAGATAATGACGTCTCATTTCAAATACAGTTATTCAAGTCAAATTAACAAATTTAATCCACAAAACAATCATCAAACTCGATCATAAACACAATCTAATTAACTAAAACATTAATGGTAACTTCATACCGATGATATTGAGATAATGATGAACGTTATCGATAAAGCTTCTCATTTCCGGTGTCGGTGCGGAGATGTCATCTGATTCTTTAACTTTAGCTTTTCCTTTTCACCATCGTTCTTATTCTCCTTTGCCTTTTCGGTTTAGATCTGGTTTATCTTGTTCATTTGAGCCTCGTCCTTCTATTTTTGAGTTTTAATTTGAAAGATGATATGATTTTATTGTTTTGATTATTTGCAGAGTATTGGTATTGGTTGGGGGCTGGGAGAAAAAGGGAGGCGTGTAAATAAAAGATGGAGATGGTTTACCCTTAGGGGTGTAAACGAGCCGAGCTGCTCGTGAAAAGCTCGAGATTGGATCGTTAAAAAGCTCGAACGAGCCAAGCCTAAACGAGCTCGAGCCCGAGCTTGAGCCTAAATTGGAGCTCGTTTAATGAACGAGCCCGAGCCCGAGCTTTGTATACAAAGCTCGGCTAGGCTCGCGAGCCTAAACGAGCTCTAGTAAACGAGCTCAAAACATAAACAAGCTTTAGATAAACGAGCTCGAATAAGTAAGTTTAAGAAGACAAGCTTTATATATTATAAGTTCGTCACAAACGAGCCGAGCCCGAGCCGATCTCGAGCTTTATATATTATACCACGAGCCGAGCTCGAGCTCAACTATTAAGGCTCGAAACGAGCCGAGCTCGAGCTCGAGCTTTCTGAAATATAAAGGAGCAGAGCTCGAGCTCTGGCAGGCTCGTTTCCACCCCTACTTGTCCATAACCATGTAACATTTCTTCCTTGTTTTCTATAACAACACAAAAAACAGATCATCCAAACCCCAAAGTAAAGTTGCTTATACATTGGCATTTACTTTTACATACACAATGTTTTGGTCGAACTCAATATTCCAGGCTTATGACTTTCAATAAAAAATAACAAACAAACATAAACGAAGTCGTCAACCGGGAACTTGACAAGTCTAGCCGGGTCTTAATATGACGATTAAAAACATAACATATATATCAATTAGGCCTTGGCTCAGTTGGTACAATTCCTTCACCGCAAATGCTCAGTTGACCAGTCAAAAGAGGGCTATTTGGATATTGGCCTGGTTTTAATCCCAATTCCTGACTAATTAGGCCAACTGGACACGTGTCGGTTGCCTGGGGCCGAATCCTTGGGGAAAGGTCTGGTTGGCATCAAAAGATGCATGGGATGAGGGTGTTCCCACCGTTGTACACTTTTTGGAGAAAACATAACATATATTAAAGTATTTAAAAATCTATCTCCGATTATAACAAACAAAACATAAAATCATATATCGCTAAATAGTTTTTGTTAAAGGTAAATTTTGGCAAGGTCTCAAGTTCGAGTCTTGTCTAGGGCGATAGGGGTTTCCTCCTGCGTGCGTAAAGGGAAGGTTGCCATTGCCTTCTGGGCTGGACCCGACCTGGTTGTGTGGGCTTGCTACGCCTTCTGGGCAAAGGGCCAAGTAGCCACAATTGCCGTTCAAAAAAAAGTATACATTTTGATGCTCGGTGCAGGAACACACCCTTATACACTCTAATTTTTAGAGTCCTACCCTTTTAGAGAATAAACTACTCTCTTCATTTCTGAATAATTGTCCAGTTTGACTTTTCAGAGTCAAACTGGTTCAACTTTGACCTTAAATATATATGTTAAAAAGTATACCAATGAAAAATACAATTAAAACCTAAACTATTCATATATTTTGCATCAAGTATTATATAACACACACAAAGATATGCAAGGTCAAAGTTAAACCAGTTTGACTCTGAAAAGTCAAACTGGACACTTATTTTAGGACGGAGGGAGTAATATTTTTTAAAAGAGTAAAGTACACATTGGTCCCCAAAGACTGTCAAATTCCTACTTTTAGTCAATTTTACTATTTTCGTACGCCGATAGTCTCCAATGTCCCCACAATTCTCACCATCGATCCTTCTGAGGCAACCAGTCGTTAGTTTTCATTAGCCCAAGGGCATTTTGGTCTTTTCATTTTTTCTTTAAAATATAAAATAAACACTCAATCTTTGTAGAAGTAAATTTTCATTTTATATGATAACATTGTTGGCTACATATGCTTGGATTAAAAGCATATTATCATAATACTGTATTAAAAGAATATGGATGCTTTACAGTTTGAGAAACTATTAAGATAACTGGCTTCATTAAGATGTTTTGTGTATATCACACATCTTATGGAAAGTAATGCGACTAGACTCATATAAGCATACTTATAAGTGAGTGCACACTTACAAAATAACAATCATCATGATTATTCAACGTACTTTACTATTTGTGAATTTTTGAAATAAGTATTCTCAAAGTCCCACAAGATCATGACCTAGTTGACTTGTTTATGGAACCTATGCCTTACCACTAATTGTGATTGTTGTGGATAAGACATTAGTACTTAACTAGGATTATCATGCACTGATCTTATAATGTATTTTGAATAATGGAACATAAAGCAGTGTATTAAACAATGAATTAACATATGTGGTATGATCGTTTTCATTTATACTACTGTGTTCTATATTTGCATGTTTAAATCCTTGAATAAAATTTATTTATTCTAAACTATGTCCATTACCAGTTAACGATATGGGAATATTGTTAAGATAAGGTAAAAGTAAGTGTCTGGTTTGTAATTATAATAAGCGCTCCGGAAGATACTAAAGATCTTATTGCCAGATTCGCATGTTATTCATTGTGGTTGAATATTGATCCCCACCGTGTGAATAATCACTTCTATGGATCGGACGTCATTGGGTCATTACTATACATGGTGAAAGTTATGTTTTAATTCCTTAGACTTGAGATGCAAGCAGGTTTTGCATGTATGGATAACATTTCTTGATTATAAGCCTACCACTAGTCTGTCAAAAGGTAGTTATATGGGCTATTTTAGAAGTGTTTTTGAAGTACATAGCGAACACTTGTAGTCAAAATAGAATTTGTTTCTTTACGTGTTTGGGAGTTAGATACTTACTGGGCCCCTCGTTGGTTTGATCAGATATGTGCTTGGCCGAGCTCAAAGTGTAGTTAAAATGATTCTTTTTACATTTGATGATCTGAATCAATACAAATGCGAGAAACAAAATTGTTAAATTATGGAATGACTATTGATCCATATCCATATTTAATATTGTATCTGAAACAAAGGGATAGGACTAACTGAATCCATAGAAGGCTGAGTTGTTTTTCAAAAACTGCAAACTCAGGTATTTCTGTGAGCGTTGATGATGTTGCTAGACTATTTGTCAATGTTAGTATGTTATATAATATGAATGAGACATTCGTAAGTGGGAGCTGTTGGGTTTGTGCTCATCTCATACGAATATTTATACGGCTGGAAATACGTGAGCCTACGGGGTCACACACGTTATACATTTAGGTATCACTTTATTAATGTGAATAATAATATAAATGTTTATTTATTATTAATATTAATATATGATTCGACGAATGAACACTAACGGTCGTTAATTGGTTAATTAATTATAACTAACTAATAAGGCATTTTAATTGATGGGTAATTAAATGTAATTAACCATAAATAATTAGAAAAGTCAAAAAGTCAACCCCAAAGGGTGTTGGGCTTTTGTTCGACCGGTTAGGAGGCCCAAGGGGGGAATGGATTAGGTTTTGAGCTATCTTTATCTATTTTAGGTAAACCCTAAATACATCCCTATATAAGGAGGACCCTAGAGCTCACTATTCTTATCCCTTAGTTTTCTTCTTCTCTTGGTTCGATCAAACATACAAACCTTTAACGTTTTTGTGTTTTTATATTATTGGTGTTCACATATTTGTTGGTTAAGAACTAGCATTCGGGTAATACTGCTAGACGTGTAGTGTATGAACTTCGTGGAGATTACTTCCTTTTAGTAACTAGAAGTAGTTTTTGGTAAAGCACATTTATTACACACGTGCGTGTACTTCAAGATCCTCGTTGTTCACTAGCTTGGCTGCTAACGGTATGTTTCCTTATTTATATTTTATATGTTAATTACATGTGCTATATGAATAGATCCGCTATGTAGCTCCTAGAATATTAATTGTAATATTATTGTAATTTAGATGACAATTTCTAACATATCTAAGGTTGGATTCCCTCATAGCCTTAGTTTTCATGTCATTCAGACCATATAAAGCATAGTTATGGCACATAAGGTTTCTGAATGCTTCAAATCATCTACCATACACGTAACTCAAGTATCGGTCTCCTGTTTAACAAGTTCGGGAGAAGATCCTTTAGATGTCATTCGTGACATTCCAAATATTTTGTTAATACGAGGTCCTATGATTAGTTTGAAACTAATTTTGGTACTATTAACAACATGCTTAATCACATAGTACTTCTTAACAAAAACGATTTTAAGCAAATTTTGTTTAAAACGCTAATGTTTTGTAAGATCTGTTATACAAAACCACTTTAAAGGAAGTCTTTTGACTAACCAATTAAACAATATCGCTTATTACATAATGGTTTTATCAAAAAAACACATATGTAATATGATGTTGTCAATTTCCATTAAAAATATCTTAACAGATCTGTTTCACATGATCTATTTCTACACTGAAACTCAACAAGGTTTCAGTAGATCTACTCTTCTAAAGAAACTCAGCAAGGTTTCTATAGATATACTTTTAAACTCAAAAAAATTCAAGAATTATATCTAGTTAATAATTAACCGACCCGGTTTAAAACAAACTAGACAAGTCAAACAAATACTTCCACTAAATTAGTAAAGTGATGTATTTACTAATAACATGTATAATTATCAATATTTTCATTCAAAGAAATTCTTTTTGATTTTATCGAACACGTTACAATTATCTAATAAAATAACAACTTGCATGTTATGAGATATGTTTCAAAAAACTCCACTTGGTTCCAATGTATCTAAATTCGTCATGATTTGCAACTATGTCAGCAACTGGCGCACTAATTACATTTACAAGATTCACTAGGGTTACATTCGTGTTACCACTAGTAAACTTGTAAATACAAAACATCTAAGAACTATTAGAATAATTTGGTATCTAATAAACTCGACTTGGTTTATTTAAACTTATACAAAATCCGATTCAAAAAATCTTAAATTGGTTTCAATGAATCAAATAGAACAGTTTAATAGAAACTCAATATTGTTTTCAAAATAAACTGATCTGAACACCTGAAAGATCACAGATAAACAGTTAAATAAACTGTTACAAGCCGGTATCCAAGAAATTCAATCCTGATTTTTATAACCTTGTATCGGATCTGCTTCAAAGAAACTTAATCATGGTTTCAATGAATTAACTAGATTAGTTTAATAGAAACTCATTCTTGGTTTCAAAATAAACTGATTTGAACAACTGCTTTTAAAAATCGTTATAGATCTGTAATTTTAAATCTGTAAATTAAAATTCTGTTTAATTAAAACTGATTTCCAAAGAAACTCAACTTGGTTTCGATAGAAAACAGTTTATAAATATAAAATCTGTTAATAATAATTAATCCGATTTAACAAAAGTGTTTTTAATTCTGTTACACATAATCTGTTTTAAGATTGTAGGGACATACTTTAGCTTGTTGCGAAACTCTCTTCAAGGAGAACGCAAAACGATAAGCTAATATAAATATATATAATATATACATATACTAGTTTCATAGCCCGCCTGAATAGGCGGGCTAGCTTCATGATAAAACATGTAGAAGAGAATGTAAAAAATATTGTGTAATATATATTGAAACAATAATGAAGCGTTTATATTAATACAAATCTATGCTACGAATTCAAGTACGAAATAAAACTTCTTTGTAAACGACGTTTGTTGTGGAGTTTGTGTAGTTCCCGTGTTTGTCGCAACAAATAACCTTCAAGCCTTTCTTTTCAATGAACAAAGTTAGACAAAATGTTAACCAAACAATTAAAATTAATAATATACATCCACCTTTTACATGGATATTTTTGAAACAGTGTACTCACATCTCAAACAAATTTCAGGTAGAGAAACTAAGTGAAAGTTTCCTGAATGAGATGCTAAGCACAATGCCATGCAAGCCTCGAGAAAACCGGAGACATTCCTTCAACAGATCTGCAATATAAAGAACATGATAAGAATGCTATTTTATTGAAAGAATTACTTGGCTATACATATAAAACCAATGTATCAAAAGCACCCTACCCTGCACATGGTGGCCAGCTAGCATCTGAACACTCCACCCTTCCTCTGTTGTCATATACTCTCCTGTTTGTTAGAAAATTTATGTGCATTAGCAATAAGAAACACGGTTATGTTAATATTTATTGCATCGTTTAACAATTTCCAATTTGCTCACCTATGAAACTTATTTGTTCTCTTTCGAATTGTTATCCGATGATGTATGAGTTGAATTTGGATCTAGAGCTGGCAAAGTTATCTCTAACCCTTCTGCTTTAACAATATTTAAGTATCTGCAAGTATAAATAGGATTCTGTTACAATATTTTTTTTACAATCAGTAGCAAATGTGAATCACTATATCGTTTTATTTCCACAAATACTTGGTGATGAATAATTAATTTAAGATCATAGCCGATAATATAGAGACTTTAAATCAGAGTAAAGGTCAGTCAAATTAGGCTAAATGAAGAGGTAAACCTGTAATTTCAGTTACTTTTGGGATTGGTACACAATTGTAGCCATTTCTACCAAACCATGGTATATTTGAGTTGGAAGCAGCACCAAGCTACAACAGCAGGCTACAAAGTAGAAAGCAACATCAGCAACAATGAAACCAATCGATCACTGGACATCCAAATGCTAGTAATGTAAATTTTTTTACTTGATATATGTCTTGAATGTAGAAATTTGAAATTTGAAAATATATATCATAAATGACTATAGCATAGAATGAATAACAAACTTAGAATACATTTTAGAAACATGAAGAACTATAATGGAAAAAGTAGCAAATAGAGGCATGTACAACGATAAACATACATGAAGAATAGGAGCCTCTACTTTTTGAATGTGAGATCTTTACGGGTATCATTCTGTAAGCAGCTTTCTATACCTCTGCAGATCAATTGCACACACTCTGCATTAAGGAAAACATGTAACCACACCACAACACTATTTGGGCATATATCTTTTTAAGGGCTGTATGGGAATAACCTATCATAGGGGCTGTCTGAAAAGTGTGTTATGTAGAGTAAACAACCCCATAATTCTGCATGAAACAGCATAAAGTTTCTCCACCAAATAACCTCAAATTATATACACAAAGTTTTGCACAAAGGCTGTTTGGACAGAATTATTTGACTACGGTTGGAGGTTGTATGGGCATAACCTATCATAGGGTTCTCGGGTCAATGGGGTCTCTTTAGGCATCCATGGAGACTCATGGTATCAAAAAGACCAAGACTCTCATGGTTGGGTTAAGTGTGACCACTTCTTTATAGCAAACAGGCATGTGTGGAAACTTGTTACTATTTATTGGCTGACATTCATAGTGAGGCCTGTCCAAGACAATCACTCCTTGACCAAAACCAAATCAATAATGTGTTATAGTAGTAGTTTAGTGTGTTGCTTTTTAAGTTTCGATCAATTTCCGATCGCATTTTGATCATTGAAGTGGAAGTATCTTCTAAGATTTGGGTATTTTATTATAAAAAAGAGAGTGATTATCATTATGAATTGTTAATTCTGCCTTGTAATATGTTTTAAACAATCAAGATATTCCCAAAAATGTAATATAAAGAAAACTTGAATTCACAAACATATAAAAAGCATATTGAACATGACCTAATGTATCCGCAATGTAAGACAATTAGAGTTCTTTTATGCTGTATCTTAGCAGGACTGCGTCATTCACCACAAAATTAAAAAGAAAAGGCTCAATAACATTGAGGATACACCAAATAACCAATAGAGCGTAAAGCCATAATCCCTTGAATGAGCATATGACAAACATCACATTGATGGCCAATTATGAATATTTATAAACAAAACCTGAAGAGCTAACTCTACGTGTGAAATTTCACAATGTAATTCGGACCATACACTCAAATATAAAAACTAAACAAAACAAATGACATCTTTAGGAGGTTAAACTAAATGTATTCAATTGCGGCTTTACTTGTAATTAAAACCATCCATTACAAACTACTTCCCATAGTGGTAGCTAATCATTGGAAGATCATACCCTTCAAAGTGCACACTGGCTTTTTACTTTTGATCAGCATATTATTTGATATTGTGGTGTCAAAGAAAACAACACACAATAAAATTAAACCAGACATGAATAACAAAAAAGAACAAAAATAAGCACATCATGAACATCAGCTCTAGAATTTTAATGCAATAGTAATAAAGTAAATAACTTAAAGAGCATTTTACCTGTTATAGGGTAGTAGGACCCTAGTGGAGAGTCACCCGCTAACCGGCACAATTTTATCGGCTTCTGTAAAAATGACAAAATGTGTTTTTTTGTATATTTTTTTGAATTTAAGAACCAAACTAAGGGATGCCCAGATGAAAACACACAATTTCATAACATTCAAGATTCTTAGTGGAGTATGCTACTAAACTAAATAAAACTGAAATGCCATCATTTTTAACATACTTAATTTGAAGTTTGAATGAAGTGATGTTATAACGTATCAAAACATGTATATTAGTGGCAAGCTACAATCAGCAGCAGCAACATCACATATGTGCATCAAGGCAACTTTGTTTACCATGTGGCCCTAGATACATAAAAAAATGCTTACATTCATCTATTGCGGTTTGTGCTCATAATCACCCACATTGTTTGCAACAACTCCACCATCAAAAACAACTTCCTCAAGCTCACATAGTGTTTGAGTTATCATTTCAACTTTTCAAACTTTAGGTTAGTCCATTCAATCCAATATTATGTTTTCATATTGTACAGAATTAGAAGTCCATAAGTTATAGCATTATAAACGAAGTATATGCAACTTTGATATCTAACTAATATATAATACATCATGTATCATGTTAATCGAACAAACTCAAGTGTACATACCTCCATAATATACAACTTTAGTTCTGCCTCTAGTGGTGTGTACCTGCAAAATAGTTTGACAACAAAAAACACATCAAGACAAAAATAAAATAAAACTCAACACTTTTGTTTCAACAAACATTTTATCGAACACTTGATTTGCATCAATTAATAAAATGTCCCTTATACATAAACCACTCAACAATAAATGGTACACCGAAATAAATAGCCTTCTTTTCGATCTCTTTTGCGGCTTGTGGTGCATAAAGGTTGATACTGGGTATAATAAATGCATACTGGTTATTTAAAAATTTGTGGATACATTTACAAGAAATGCTCAAATCAATCAAACAAAGATAAAAGGCAAAAAAATCAATCAAACCACAAGTCAAACAAATCGATCAATTAATTTCTATAAGATCGCGACATGACAAACCTGGTATGGTGAAATAAGGGTTCATCTATGATCAATTCATGATAAAACTGGAGATAATATTGTGCGTTTCAAATCATGATTTTATCATCAATTATGAACACAGTGAATGAAGGGATAATATTGTGTTTTTGAAATCATAAGTGATTTTGTTAATATGATTTTCAAAATCAAAACAGATCCTAGTGAGAATGAAGAAGATAATTGAGGAAGGTTTTTTGAAAAGTCAGAGATATTCTGTAATTGAAGAATGAAAGTGGCCGAAATTGTAGCAAACGTTTAAGGAGCATCGTAAATGTCCAAAATACCCTCGTTTTTTACACTGTCATTGCCTAGTCATAAATTTGTTCCCATTATGCCCTTTGAGGTGGCATTTCCAGTCACCATTAATTTTCCATGTCACCAGCCTAGTCATCATGCAATATTTCATACCTTGCCCCATATATAGGTAGAAATTTGTGGATACATTTACAGGAAATGCTCAAATCAATCAAACAAAGATAAAAGGCAAAAAAATCAATCAAAACACAAGTCAAACAAATCGATCAATTAATTTCTATAAGATCGCGACATGACAAACCTGGTATGGTGAAATAAGGGTTCATCTATGATCAATTCATGATAAAACTGGAGATAATATTGTGCGTTTCAAATCATGATTTTATCATCAATTATGAACACAGTGAATGAAGGGATAATATTGTGTTTTTGAAATCATAAGTGATTTTGTTAATATGATTTTCAAAATCAAAACAGATCCTAGTGAGAATGAAGAAGATAATTGAGGAAGGTTTTTTGAAAAGTCAGAGATATTCTGTAATTGAAGAATGAAAGTGGCCGAAATTGTAGCAAACGTTTAAGGAGCATCGTAAATGTCCACAGTCACCATTAATTTTTTATGTCACGAGCCTAGTCATCATGCAATATTTCATACATTGCCCCGTATATAAGTAGAAATATAATGTTTTATTAAATTTATTAAATTATATAGGAAATGCTAACAATAGCTTTAAGGGTTGTTGATAACAAAGTCTCTACTTGTCCTCGTAAAAGTAAAAGGACAGCATAACTCATTCAACGTCAATTAGCTTTCCCATCCTTATTATTTTTTTGTTTTATAATAAATGATGTGTATTAGAATTTGTTTAAAAGTAATATTTGTACTCTAATAAATATGCACTTGTCTACTTCTAACAATGTGTACAAATCAAAATATGCAAATCACTTTCAGAGAAAATAGATACCGTAAATGTTTTCCATGTATCTACAAAATCAGTAAGAGGTTTTTATTATGTTTTTGTTTGTGTTATATGACAAATGGGTTGCTTGAAACAGATGTTGAAAAATGGTTAGAAAAATTATAGGTAAGTAGGTTACAATTACTTTCATTGCATGGACAATAAGTTATTTCTGAATCTTATTAGTGTCCAACGTTTATCTCGATACAAACGTGATAATGTAAAATAATAGAATATCAGTGGCTTGGATATATAAATGTTTGAACCAAATGGGGTTAAGGTGCTTATGTAATCAAAGAATAATAATTTTCTAAAGTTACAGACAGTAAAAAGTAGAAATACTTATCCCGGATTAGTACCAAATAACCCGAACTTGGTAACGAAATGTTTGAACCAAATGGGGTTAAGGTGCTTAGTTATGAAGTTTATGTGGTCATTGCAGGCATGCATATTTTTTGAAGGCGTGCGCATATGTTTAAATGAATTTGACGAGAGCGTGCACATATGTTTTTTGAAGGGTACCCGTATGTTCTAATAACTTTGATGACAAAGTGAAGCGTGCATGTATGTTCGTTTAAGAGTACACATACGTTATTGGAAGAGTGCATATGTGTTTTTGGAACGGTACTCGTATGTTCTAATAAATTTGATGAGAAAATGAAGTGTGCACGTATGTTCGTGGAAGAGTACACATATGTTCTTCGAAGAGTGCATATGTGTTTTTGGAAGGGTACTTGTATGTTCTAATAAATTTGATGAGAAAGTGAAGCGTGCACGTATGTTCGTGGAAGAGTGCACATATGTTTTTTGAATGACGTGTATATTTTTAAAAAGATACATTTATATTTGAATTGTATTTCATTTTTTTCAAATTTTGTGTATATTATTTATGTTTTGGTATGCTATAAATTTAGAGGTTACATGTACATGGTTATGTTTTTTTATAAATTTAAAAGATTAAAGAATGTACATCAGAAACATACGTGTAATTAACATTTTTTAGTAGAACAAGTGATGACTACACAGTTGTACACAACATATGTAAAATTAAAATATATAAAAAAACATATATGCATTTTTTTTGAATACATGCATGTTAAAAGACAAATATAAAATATACAAAAAATAATTTCAAAAATTAAATGATTTTAAAAACGTTTTTAATTAAAAAAAATTTAAAAAGTTATATTATGATTTACTATTAATAAGAGTACATTCTTATTGGTTTTAAACATGTGTACGGAATACAAATGCAAAAGAAGAAAAAAAAGTATTATTTTTTCATTCCTAAATTTTAGGAATTAATAAAAAACCTTTTTAATTAAAAGACATTTTTAATTAAAAAATGTAAAAACATTTTATTAATTGAAAACTTAATAAAAGTGTAAAAAAATATTTTTTTAATTCCGAGAAATAAGTGATTTAAAAAACGTTTTTTATTTAAAAATAGGAAAAAAAATAAAAAATATTTGCCGTGTATAAATAAAGTCAACGGTCAACATTCATCATTAAAAATCAAGACATTTATTAGTCATTAATTGTATTGGCATAAAAAATGTGATTGAGTAATATACCCTTTTCAATTAAATGAAAACATTTAATATTTGCTAAATTTTGATTGGTTGAAAAGAGTTCTGTAGAGTTCTGCGCTTAAAATGGGTTCTCAATATAACGCGCCCCTATATATATATATATTATATATTATATATATATATATATATATATATATATTATATATTATAACATATATATATATATTCTCATATATCTATATATATTTAAAGATTAGGTTTATAAGTATATAAAGGAAGGAAATGTTGAACCACAACATGGAAGTGTTAGTAATCTTTGTAGCAAAAATAAGGTTTTGTTATATTGTTTCGAACGGCATCGTTACTATTATAAACAAAAAATTCTGGCCCCTTTTAACATGAAATCATGGCTCCGTTTTTGTTTTAAGATGAAGTAACAAAAATGGATTCCCAGATTCGCATGATCACTTGTTTTTTGGATGTCGGGTTTCTTCATGGATTTGGGATCAGTTGAAGCCGTATATGTGTATTCTGAATCTCCCTTCAGCTCTTAATGACATTGTGGAGTTTCTTATTCCCTTTGCTAAAATGAAGTCGATTCGTATTGTTATTTGTAAGCTCGTTTTTGCTGCTGCTTGCTACTTTATATGGCAAGAGCGTAATTTTAGAATCTTCAAGAAAAAGAAAAGAACGCAAGTCCAGATTGTTGAGCTTATTAAGTCTAATGTTCGTCTTAAATTGCTGACTTGCTCGTTCAAGAAGACGCAAAATGTTCAGATGTTAATGCATCTTTGGAAGTTGCCGGAGTCGCTTGTGAGATCGCCCATTCAATCTGCGTGATGTTATGGGTCTTGGAGATGTGGCAGTGGGCTGTTTTTATTGTTCTTTGTAGGTTAAAATGGTTTTTTTTCCTATAGGAACTATTGTTACAGTATTTTTGTTTTGAGTAACGCTTGGGGCATGTCCTAAGTGTTAAGGTAGTTCAAGCTTAGCTTGAGGTTAATGTGGTATTTCAGCCACATTCCATTGTTCTAAACTGTTTTTTGGTGTAATATATTTTACCGGGGATAGCATCCCTTTTACCCAAAAAAAAAATGGATCCATCTCCGTTAATTTATCTCCTTATTTGAAATGTGTTCTTTCTTACTATTGTAATTTTATTTTTTCTTTTTGGTATATCGTGTCCTCTATCCCAGAAAAGACTTATAAAAACTCACAAAAGTCTTTCTTTTCTTCTATTTTTTTCATAAAAATTGCGCAATATATATTTGTATGCATTAATTACATTTCTTCAAGAAATAATACAAAAGCTCATCTAGTGATTTAACTCTTACTGAGGTTTTTTAAAGCTTACATGCATGTCACTAATCCTCATGACGTGAGTCCTCATGACGTTTCTTGACTGGTACTATTAGCAACTTGACCTGTAACTATCATAGCTGGTCACAATAACCTCACCACCTCGGTCACAAGGCATACCCGTTTTTGGTGGCAACTACATGATTGTGGGTTAATACTAGAATTGACATATTCTTAAGAAAACATAGTGTGGCCCCAAGCATACAATTGACCAAGGTTGCAAAAATCGTGAATCGTTAGCCTGACGATCGACAATCTTGTCGCTTGTAATCGGTCTAGGCGGGATTGATCGACGATTCATCGGATTGGCATTTCTGGCAAAATTTGGGTATTTTCGGCAAGTTTTGTGTATTTCCAGCGAGTTTTAGGTATTATTGGCAAAACTTTTTTTTATAAAAAATAACTTGTAATATATTTAAACAATTACTATAAGTGATCAAAACAAGTTTACATTGAGTTTGAGGTAATTCCGGCAAGATTAGAAGGCTTCTGACAAGTTTAACCATCGTTGATTTTCGTTGACCACGATTGACCTATTTGTTTGACCTAGTTACATAAATCGGCAAGGTCGGTGGTCTTGTAGCGCCTGGCCGACGATTAATCGGCCTTGTAAACTATTTTTGCAACACTGCAATTAACTACCGCAGCTCAATCCAAGTCCTTCAATATATCTAGCCTGTGATGGATCGTTAAACCCTTGACCACTTTGTATATATAATGACCACAACTTTGTATATATAATGAGTTATGAGTATGTTAAAAGTAAAAGCGTAAAAGTATTATAAAGCGTAAAAAGTATTATAAAGATTATAAAGTTTTAGAATTCTTTTTCAAAATTTCACGAGATAGAGAAAGTTGGTGGATAAAAAAATTGTGAAGGGAATTTCTTTTCTAGAAGTGTATATTTTTTATAAAAAAAACGGTTACACATTAAAATTTTGTATATCGACATTATGTGCATAAAAAATTCGCTTGCGCATCTATTTGCATAAAAAATTCATTGTGTATAACTTTTTATTTTGCTAGTATGCTGGTTTACTTATGTTGGGAAAAAGCATATATATTAGAATCATTGTAACCTAAAACGGGAGCAATCAATAAACTTTATATTGCAGAAGTCTTAGAATAAGTAGTCTTGGATTCAAGGATACCTAATTTGAAATCTAAAACATTGTATGAGGTCAAACTTCAAAAGACTTCCCTGCACATAACTTATATGATGGTCGAGTGTGTTCCTATAAAGAATCTTATTAAAACAGATAAAAACTTCTTGAATCTCAATTCAAGAAGATCAAACAACAAATCTCACAATCTGATCTCAATCAAACAAAGGCTACCACTGCTCATCAGGTATAGCCCTATTATCTAGATTGATAATAGTCTTACAACTCAGAAAACAAGAGATCAAGATGACCACAAAGAGATAGAACGAATTAGGGTTTTGAGAGAGAAAATAATAAATCAAAGTGAAAATCCACAGCTGCAATCCAGCTTATATAGAGCTCCAAGTTTCCAAAAACCAGCTTAAGTCCCTCAACAATGCAGCTTCATTCAAAGAGCTCCAAAACTCTAATATAACTGAAAAACAAGAATAAAAGAAAGACACAATTAGTCCTTGAACTTTTATTCTAGGACAAGTTATATTTTAACATCCCCCCTTAACTTGAACCTGGAACACATCAACCATTCCTAATTTTGAAACCAAATTTTCATGTTGTCTTTTATCAAAAGCTTTTGTAAAAATGTATGCAGGCTGAATTTCAGAGCTTATTTTTTGAGTCTTAATAACTCCAGACAAAACTTTTTCCTTACAAGGTAAAAATCAATTGCCAAATGTTTTCTTATCTCATGAAAGACAGGATAAAAAACAAAAAAAACTAGCTGCTATTTTAAATTGCGTTGTCTGTCACAATACAAATTCTCAGCAAACTTTATCATCAAGATCTCTCAAGATCTTCAAAATCCAAGTTTTTCAGAAGTAAACAGATCGCCAATTGCTCTGTATTTCTGCTTCAATATGAAGACTTAGCAAGAGTATTGTTGTTTTCTACTCTCCAAGAATAAGAGCCATTTAGTTTAATACAAAACCTAGTAACTGATTTCCTTGTAGCAAGACACTTAGCCCAGTTAGCATCTACAAAATCTTCAAGAGAAGCTTTGGGTTGCTTGACTATATGAACTCCTTTTCCAGGATTTACTCTTAAGTTTTCAATACTTTTTGAGCATTTAATATGAGATTCAAAGGCTTATGCATAAACTGACTTAAACAATGGACGGATAAAGAATATTCAGGCCGTGTATGGAGTCAGGTAAAATATGTTTACCAATAAGCTTTGATTTTTCAGTAAATTTGTTATCCAAAACCTTGTCAATATCAGTAGGTTCATTTCTTATAGCCAAATTCTGCTCTAAAGGAGTGGCAGAAGGCTTACAAGCTAGCAAACCATACTCACTTAACAAATCTAAGCAATTCTCTGAGACAAACAAATTCCAAGATCAGTTTCAAGAACCTCAATTTCCAAAAAATTACTGAGTTTACCAAGTTTTTTTTGGAACTTGTTTCTTAAAAAACTCTTTAAATTTCTACAATTCTCTCAATTATTTCCAGTAACAATAAATATCATCAACATAACAGCAAGCAAGAAAATTTCCTTTTTTAGACTTAGTGAAAAGAGAATAATCACTCTTACTCTGCTTAAAACCACACTCAACCAAAGTTTGAGTTAATTTGGCATTCCATTGTCTAGAATGCTGTTCAAACCAATACAGGTTTTTTTTCAATTGCAAACCCTTTTATCATAGGATATAGAACCCGCAGTAGTCCCATATAAACAGTTTCATCAAGATCTCCATATAAAAAAGCATTATTAATATCTAACTGAAATAAACTCCAGTTATTCTGCACAGCTATATTAATCAAACATCTAATAGTAACAATCTTCACAACAGGTAAAAAGGTCTTATCAAAATCAATACCCTCCTTTTGATTATACCCTTTCACAACATATCTAGCTTTGTATCTTTCAATTTCACCATTTGATTTATACTTGATTTTGAAAACCCATTTCCCACCTATAGATTTTCTTTCTTTAGGCCAGTCACAAATTTCCCAAGTATCATTTCTATAAAGAGCATCCATTTCCTTATTCATTGCCTCAATCCAGTGCTGATCCTTACAAGCTTCCTAATAATTTTTAGGTTCAAAAGCTTTGTTTAATTTAGTAGTAAAACAAATTTTTCAAAGGTTAAGTTTGAATACCTAACATACTTTTCAAGCCCATATTTTACTTTAGAATCAACAACATATTCATTGTATTTATTAGGAAAAACATAAGTTCTTTCAGACCTTCTCAAAGGCTGATTATTCAAAACATGAACATGTTTTGTGGTATCATCAATAGCAATATCATCCTCAGATAATGATGTATTATGATCAGAGGTTGTAGCCCTCTCACTCTCACTTGCAAAACCATTAGAACCCTAAGAGTGCCCCCAAATCACTCTCATAATGGTCAATTGTTAGACTGCTAGATTGAGAGAAGTGTCTACCATCACTATGACCATGAGCATTTAAGCTATTATCATCATAGGATGTGTCAGGACCCTCATGAACCACTTCATTAAAAAAGTTAACATGATCCAAGTCCCGACTAGTCTTTTCCACAAAATCATGTTTAGTTTTGAAAGGGAAAACTTTTTCAAAATTTTTTACATCTCTTGAAAAAATAAAAAGCTTCCTTTCAAGACTAAACAATTTATATCCTTTTTAAAAAGAAGAGTATCCAACCAAAACACAATTCTCAGCTCTGCTACTAAACTTGTCATGATTGTTAAGAATAGTAGCAAAACAAAGACAACCAAAAACTCTTAAGTGTTTTAAAGAAGGCTTTTTATTAAAAACAAACTCATAAGGACCTTTTCCCTTCAGCATAGAACTGGGCAACGTGTTAATCAAATAACAAGCAGTAAAAATACATTTAGACCATAGATTCAGAGGAATTCCCCCCTGAAATAGAAGGGATCTGGCAACATTAAGTAGAAGCTTATGTTTCCTTTCCACAATCGTGTTTAGTTGAGGAGTATAAGAGCAAGAAGTTTGATGTATTATGCCTTCAGATTCACAGAAACTCTTAAAATTATGATTAACAAACTCAGTTCCATTATCACTTCTAAAAAACTTAACAATTTGTTTAAATTGGTTTTTAATCAGGTTAAAAAAGGAACAGATACAATCAAAAACTTCCTTTTTAGACTTAAGCAAGTAGACCCAAACAGCCCTGGTAAAGTCATCAACAATAGTCAAGAAATATCTATGACCTTCCTTACTAACAACCTTGTAAGGACCCCAAAGATCAAGATGCACAACTTCACCTAACACAATAGACTTGTGCTCACTCAAAGGAAAATATTCTCTAGTTTGTTTAGCTTTTTGACAAATTTCACAAGGAATATTATCAATATTAACATGTTCAAAAAACAAATCATTTTTTAAAATGGATAAAACCTGACCAAAAGGGTGCCCCAGTCTATTATACCAATTAATTTTAGAATTGTTTGAAAATTTTCCAAATCTTAACATATTACCTTCCACATTATCAAAATAGTACAGGCCATTAATTTGCCTACCAATCTCCAAAATTTTCACATCCATCAAATCCTAAGACATTAAAAAAACACTTGGATTCATCAAACCTAACAATAAACTTACTGTTTCTAGCCACCTTATGAATAGAAACAAGAGTGATAGAATACTCAGGGACAACCCAAACATCATACAGAGTTAAAAATTTGGTTAATTTAAGATTGCCTACCTTAGTGATCAAAGCTTCTGTTCCATTAGGATGAGAAACTTTGATTCCCAAGTAAGAAATATCAATAGAATTAATCAAATTTTTATTAATGTATGTTAAGTGTTGGTTGGCACCTGAGTCAAAAATAGTACCAGTCTGCTCATGAACAGGCTTGGTATTAATATTTGAATTAAAAAATTTATTAAAGTTTTTATTAAAGAACTTGTTATTGAAAACAATACCTGCCATATTGGCTTGAACCCCTTTGCCTTTATCACCCAAAGAATTTTCTTTTATTAAGGAAAGAAGTTTAGAAATCTGTTCATCAGAATAGGTGGAGCTAGAACCAGTAAAGTTATTGTTACTTATAAATCTTCTATTAAAGTTTTGATTATTTTGATTAGTATTAGAAGAATTATTCCTTTTTCCAAAATCAGGAAAATAACCAATTAACTTGAAACACTTGTCCATAGTATGACCATTGAACCCACAATTCTCACTCACCAAGGGAGACCCCCCATTGGGTCTCCTATTCCTACTATTTACAGGTCTAGACACATTAGAAGGCCTGGAGTTGCTAACAGAGGTTTGAGACCTCTGAGCATTACTTATGTTTCCCATATTAGAACTAAACATAAAAGACTGAGATCTCTGAGAAGTTCCAACACCAGAACTAGAAACCACCCTATGAGACTCCTCACTAGAAATAACATCATAAGCACTCCTAACATCAGGCAATTCATCTCTAGAAAGAATATTATTCCGTATTTGCATATAACAATCATCAAGACCCATCAAAAACTGCATAAGTTTCATTAATTGATTATGCTTTTTAAAATCTTCAACGGCATGACAAGTACATCTAGGCAATTGAACAAGAGCATCAAATTGTTTCCACATAGCATTTAACCTATGATAATAGTCAGCAATAGAGGAACCATTTTGACTTAAAGAATTTATCTTATGATGCAAATTAAAAGTTACAGAACCATCTACTTTATCATAGGTTTCCTTTAATTCATCCCAAACATGTTTAGCTCTTTTAGAAAAAATTTAACCCAAAAATAGTTCCTCAGAAATATAGTTCAAAATCCAACCCAATACAACAGCATTAACTTTATCCCATTGCCTTCCCAACACCTCATCAGTATTAGATCTTCTACAAGACCCATCAATAAAACCAGTTTTGTTCTTTCCTTCTAAAACAAAAAGCATGGCACAAGACCACACTTGATAGTTCTCAGTACCCTTAAGTTTCACAGAAATAACAGTAAGAGTAGCAGAATCATTAGGATGCAAAAATAAAGGACTACTCAAATCAATCTTACTAATCAAAGTAGGCTGATAATCATCATCCCTATACTCATGATAAGAATAACTATGCAAAGACATAATGAAACAAATAATTAAAGATATATAAAACAAACAAGATAAAAAAGAAAGAAGTTCCCAGGCTTTCACACCACTCAAGGTGGCAGATCAAGGGCAGACAACACAATTATAACTAATAAAAGAAAGGAAAAGAGGTGTTATAGAGCTTTAATGATATGCAGCGGAAATTAATACCAAACCAACTATCCTCTTGATTCACTTAGCCAAAAGGGCTAGCAAATTAATCAGCAACAACCCACACCCAAATCACCAAGATCTTTAAAACCTAAATTTTTCAAACTAGAAACAACCAATTGCAAGAACACCCAAATCAACTAGGAATTAACCTTCCTTAATCACCAATGAACAATCTTCTCAAAGATTCACAAAACCCTAGTTTTTCAAAATTAGGGTTTTACCAATTTCTCAACAGATCTGAAGAATTAAACCACAGATCTTAACTAAAAACTATATTAATTAAAAAAAATCAATTAGATTTAAAACCCCCAAAAATTTAAGAAACCATAATTTACCAAAATAAATCAGAGCACAAGATCTTATGAACATGGCTCTGATACCATGTAAATAATCTTATTAAAATTGATATCAACTGCTTGAATCTCAATTCAAAAAGATTAAACAACAAATCTCACAATCTGATCTCAATCAAACAAAGGCTACCACTACTAATCAAGTATACCCCTATTATCTAGATTGATAATAGTCTTACAACTCAGAAAACAAGAGATCAAGATGATCACAAAGAGATAGAATGAATTAGGGTTTTGAGATTGAAAACAATAAATCGAAAGTGAAAATCCACAGCTGCAATCCGGCTTATATAGAGCTCCAAGTTTCCAAAAAACCAGCTTAAGTCCCTCAACAATGCAGCTTCATTCAAAGAGCTCCAAAACTCTAATATAACTGAAAAATAAGAATAAGAGAAAGACACCATTAGTCCTTGAACTTTTATTCTAGGATAAGTTATATTTTAACAATTCCCTAGAAGGTTCCTATTAGACATCTCATGATAATTCAACGGAAAACCAAAAGAAGCATGACAATTCATCTTGCCAAAAGTTGAGCAGACATGACGTCGCATATAGGATGAAGTAACTGGGATAAGAGATCAATGTAAGAACACATTGTTGAACTAGATGTTGGGCACATGTGGTACAGGGCACCCATTCACCACTTATATATGAAAAGACCTCATCAACTAACACAAATATTCTAGGAAAAATGAACAACACTCGGTTCACCGCTTATGAAACTCTTAGATGGAAAAGCATAATTATATTCTTGGGAATATCTAGGATGTCTACATTTACCAGGGAACCCTTTACCCAAAAAAAGAATATCTAGGATGTCTAGTTAGAGGCAAATACGTATGAACATACTGTAGAAACTAAAGAGACAGTGCACAACTTTATTGAATTGATTATAAACTAAGGAGAATACAAGAGTATTTATAAGACAAAACACATACAAAACCCTAACTATTTAACGGGCCTAAACTAGTGGGCCGGCCCTATAGGTAAGGAGAATACAAGAGTATTTATAAGACAAAATCCTAACTATTTAACGGGCATAAACAAGTGGGTCAGGCCTATGGGCCTTATTAGCTAACATCCCACCTCAAACTTACAATGCCGCAGCAGTGAACATTAAGAGTTTGCCAAACATAAAATAAACAAAAAGTAAAAAATAAACACAAAGCGGAGCATCCCAAAGTGCAGACTCGATGCTAGACGAAGTCTCAATCCAATGCAATCCGAACAAATATCAAAAAACCAATACCAATGCCTATACTGACGCCGATGCCGACGCCGACGCCGACTTCGATGTCGATGCCAATGCCAATGCCGATGCCGATGCCAATGCTGATGCAGATACGAATACCAATGCTAATGCGAATACCAATGCCAGTGCGAATACCAATTCCAGTGCGAATACCAATTCCAGTGCGAATACCAATTCCAGTGCGAATACCAATGCTAGTGCGAATACCAATGCCAATGCGAATACCAATGCCAGTGCGAATACCAATGTTAGTACGAATACTAATGCCAGTGCGAATACTAATGCCAATGCCAATATGAATACCAATGCCAATACAAATACCGATGCAATCCAAACTAATTCAACAACAAGATCAAACAAACTTTTTTTTTATCTTTTTTTTTCCCAATCAAAACCAAATATCAATTCTTATATTCAGTCATGCACAAATACAGTGCCAATATCACTTCTCATTCCCAATCTTCAATCGATGATCCAACTCATACGGCCCAAATACTAACTAATATACCAAAAGCCCAAAATAGTTTCAACCAATTCACAAATCTTAGAACAAACCAGACGTTTAGCATTCTATACCAGAATAAAACAAATAGATCTTCAAAGACATAAAAATAAACAAATCAATGGATTCTTTAATCAAACCAAACTCCGAAAAAAACAAGATCTAATTAAAACCAACCATCACCTTTACTTCTTTAAGGAATAGAAAATAGTCGACGGCAAGATCCACAATAGCAAACAACGAATATTAAACGAGTTCCTTCCGGATCACCAACAATTAGTTGATGACCGGAGGATGACAATATATAGCGACTTGAACCTAAGCTCTGATACCATGTAGAAACTAAGAGACAATGCAAAACTTTATTGAATTGATTATAAACTAAGGAGAATACAAGAGTATTTATAAGACAAAAAACAGACAAAACCCTAACTATTTAACGGGCCTAAACAAGTGGGTCAGGCCTATAGGCCTTATTAGCTAACACATACATTTACCCTATAATTGAATTATCATAAATATATAAAAAAGTCTTAAAATGTCATGATTTGCCATTCATTGTGTAACAACTTGAAGCTTAGCAAACATGGTTGTAGCCTACATTCAATCTCATGCCGTATGACCAACGATATAGAGACCTCAAATATGAAACCTTAATTTTCAGAGAATATACACATCATGTCATTTTCTTCATTCTGTCACATGTTTACTTGATAATAATAAGAAATATCATAATGAATGCCAAGCCAACATTAGCTTCTCCCTTGATAAAGCACTACTAGTACCCTTATAGATTCTAGAGAATAGATAATAAAACAAGGTTTAATTCCATATATACCCAATATAAAACATCTAAAGACATATTTACCCATGTAAATACAATAATGACATATATACCTAATATAAACACCAACTCTACCATATTTACCCAAATTACTATTTTTTAAAATAAAATATTATAAAATTCTTAACAATTAGTATTTTTTTCAAAGTAAAAATACTATTATACCCTTTTTCACTGAGGGAGAAATTAAATACTTATTTTCTTTACTTAATTTAGGTTTACATGATTTTTAGCATGTGGTGCGTTATCACTTATCACAATTATGATTATTCTTTATCAAAATGACTCATTTATCAAACATTTAGTGTCCATCAATAAATCTCATAGGTTGGTTATTCTAAATTTTAAACGCTTTCGATGGTTATGTCTTCAGATATTTGAAGGATTTTGTTCTTTCGCTTATTCCATCAATAGTGGTTGTGAGGGTCGTTGCCCAATTTAATTCTAAAATACATATAAATGAGGGATATTAGATACCATGGCCAATCATAAAAAGAACTAAAAATATGACTAAGGGGGTGTTTGATAGCTACTTAATGGGATAATTAAGCATGAATCACCTAATCGGTCAGAAAAGACATTGTTTGATATGCAACATAACGACGCTGATTGGCTCAAATGCCTTCTGAGTGGGCCAACTTAAAAGATGTGATCTCCCATTCAGCATGGAATTTATTTACCCAAATATATATCACCTACACTTCCGTATGTATGGCAATTTGTTTAGTTTACTAACCTCTTAACATTATTATAAGAAAGCACTGGTCAAACAACATGCAATGATAAGAATTTCATGTTAGTGCATACAATATAAACGTGATCGGTATATATTAATATGGAATTCAAGTGCCGAACTCAATTGACATGCATTTCGTACGAGTAAAAATTGGTTATTGACGGAATTTTATTTACATTTATAAACGTCGAACTTTTTTTTTATTTCGTACACAACTTATATGTATGTATATTATATCTAATTATGTGTATACAACAACGTTATAAATAGCGTGTGGTGTGGCGGAGCGGCATAACCAAGCCTCACGTCTTAGGGGCCATTGCGAGTCATGTCGTGACTTAAAGCGGCATAAAATATGAAAATATTTATAAATTTATATATTTATATCATATTTCAAATATACTGATTTCAAAAAAGTGTCATACTAAAATCATTCTCTCTTAAAAACAACTACCAAATAATAGTTTTCAATCAGAACAACAATCATTTAGCAACTTCGAATCATTCAGCATCATGATTCATTCAGTGCTAAATCCTAATGTTTTATCAAACAGCCCCTAAACTAAAAGTAAGTAAGAGTTTTTCGTTTGATTTAACTGAAGTTGAATATAGCTTTTAAGGAACAATGGTAGCAGAGGCTTATAATGAGCATGTAAAACATTGTTTAATTCTAGTATTAAGGGTATATTAGGAATTCAATAGTGTAAATTAGTTTTTAATTAATTTTATAACAAAATGGATAAATATGATAAATTTGGTGTTAATATTGGGTATATATGTCATTATTGTATTTGGTTAGGTAAATGTGTCATTATGTATTTGGTTGGGTAAATGTGTCATTATGTGTTTTATATTAGGTACGAGGCTTGCCGACACCCGTGCGTTGCACCGGGCTTGGTCTTTGAGAAAAATCTGATTGTTACTTATATGAATCATTGTTAAATTCATACCTTTTACTTTTATCATGTATAGCATAATTTTAGAGGTATTGGGTTATAACACACAATAGCTTCATTAATACATGTCGGTGCTTTTCTCTCGAAGTCTGATATAAATATATAAATATCTTTATATTGGGTGCCGCCTTAAATCACGCCTTAAAAATGCAAAGGTTTCATCTTAGTCGTTAAAACGTGAGGCTTAATCATGCCGTCGCGCCACACATCGCGTTATTTATAAAGTTGACTACACGTAACAAATGACTTACATATAATTAATATTCATACCCGTGCGTTGCACCGGGCTTGATTATAACATTCAATCAGTTTTGATATTGTGTATTAAAACATTCTGATGTTGTTCGTCCAAACCTATTCAGCCCTGAAAATAAAAGATGTACAAAATTTAAACAGCTATTGAAACTCCATATTTCAAACGAAGCAAGCTTTTTGTAAACAGTCAACCACGTCTATTTCAACCTGGAAATAAGTAAATCATATTCTTACATACATAATGATAACATATATGACGTATAAAGTAAGAACTTCCATTTTTATTCAACATAAGTGCATATTCAGAGAATGATGTTTAACTAACCATTCTGATCATGAAACAGATGTCTCTTTCATAGGATATGAGAACATAAAGCCAATATCTCTAACATGTGAAATCTGCATATTGTTTCCCATCTGTTCAACAAATTTCTTCAATGACAAAGCAATAAAATCAAAGAGTTCCTGCAAGTATTTGTTTGAAATGGTAATCAGTTCACATAATCCTCCAAAAGTACAACTTGAAATCATAAATATGTGAACCTTAAAACTTTTGTGTAACTCATGACCAAAAACATGAATGATTGCTCGTTTGATTTCATCAAAAAACATCTCACAATGCAGTTCGGTCCAGATATCGTATATGCATCCCTCTATAATGAACATCACAATGCCACCTCCAAACAACATGGACACACAGCTACTCGGGGCAGATATCGTAGGATAAAATGCAAATCAAAATTTATGCATCCCTTTACCAAACACTCCTTGACACTTTAGTTCAAGAAGGACTGCTTAACATACACTTATGGTTTTATGATTCTATGACTGAATAATTTACCTAAACGCCCCTTTAAAATTAATATTTTCTTTGTAAAATGATTTATCCAACACATTTGTAAAGTATAAATGTTGTCGTAAATATTTGTTAGGAAATTAAAGGTATCCTTTGATTCGATAAACGTTGATTGTAGAATATAACTCATTTAGTTAAAATGAACAGGAGTACATAACCATTGATTGCATACCTGAGCATATATTGCCCTTCCATCAATCTTCCCTCAGATTCGTCTTTTACTGTTGACGTTGTACAATGTCCTTGTGGTTTATTTTCTTATTTTCGAAGCACTCACCAATGATCGCATATCTGAGCATATGTCGCCTTTCCATCAATCTGCCTTTGGATCCGTTGTTTACTCTGGACGTTGATGTCCCTTTCGTTTCTTTTCTTGCTGTAAAAGCACTCACCAACTCAGAAATTATATATCTAGCAAAGATTAACACAAACAAAAACGCAAAGAGCACAACGTGATGGCAACACATATGTATACTCTACAGTAGCACATGAATTGCAAATGCGTAACCGTGGGCTCACACGACCCTCACACTCCTTGTGTGCAATTGTGAAGCAATTCTAGGATTTCCACAACAAAAGGAGGTACTAAAATTTAAGGCATCCACTTTCATTAGCATATAAGCTTATCAAGTTGATGTCTTATGGCTTAATAAAGTCAATAAGCCTAAACTAATAACCTCATATGCTGGAAAGGGTAAGCTTATTGATTTTACAAATCTCAATAAGCCAATAAACCACAACTATGCTAATCCAAAGACCATTAAAATAGTACGGTAGTGACTTTTTAATGATTTTTAAGGATCTTCTAACAATCATCACTCATGAATCGATAGTATTTTTCTTTACTTTTGCTCTATTATTAATTTTCGAATTCTCAATTTCTTATTATTTTTAAGTGTCATGTTTTCATTAAAATTTTAACCTTACTTGAGAGTTGGAAACTCTATCACTATCTTGAACAGGTTACTAACTTCAACTTGTAACGAAAATAAAAGATGTAATTTATACATTAAGTCATCATTCGTCACTGTAACATGAAAAAAAAGTATACAAATTACCACATGAGCTTTACCTTTCTATAGCTCAACATACATTCTTTACAACCTCAGGCATTTATATCAAACAACTTACCACTTAAGTCAATACATATGGTATGTTGAGACATAGAAAGGTAAGCATTTTGGTATGTTAAGTTAATCTGACGTAACATCTTAGGTATTTGTAAAGCTTAGGCAATACCTTTCTATACAACTCAACATACCTTTCTATACAGCTCAACTTACCTTTCTACACAGCTTAGGCATTTATATCTCAAGGTATTGCCTTACTTACATAGGAGAGAAAGATACATGTGACCTACTGTAGTTCATACCCTGTGAATACAACCCTTGAGTAGCAAGCTGTAGACATTCACGAAGATGATGATTAGATAACATCAGACTAAGGTACCATAAAATGCAGTGACTCGCTAATTTGATTCTTTATGCTAGCAGATCTATCATGACCCTTTGCGGACCCCTTTGTGCCACCCTTTAACATGAAGTGTACAAATCAATTTCCTATCAGATGTTAACAGAGAAGTATACTTAAGATGAAAAAATAAACAATAAAACTTCAGTAACCTCCATCTGCCTCATCAACCGGTCACGAATAGTAAGGAACAGAAATGTTTATACATTAGTAAAACTTTCAAAAGAGTTATCATAACTATACAAAACAAATATGTATGCTGCCAATAGACTTTATTACTTCGTCTGATTCCGTTGTCGGAATAGTGTCGAGATGCTCATCCTCCAATATGAGAGAGTTAACGGGCTCCTTGGTTAAAAAAACGGGTGATTGCAACACACGGAGGAAGTCCAGAAATAATAATATCTTTCAAGGGAATAGAACTTTCCTCGTCATCGTCCTCATCGTAGCAAATGGGAATCTTCCAATATCGATCTTTAGCTGCTTGATCTTCCGTAATTCGCTTATCTTCTTCCTTCTTTTGCATATATTGACCAACCATATCACATACGGATGTCATTTGCTCCATAATCTCATTTTGGGAATTAAGAAACTCATTTTGAGCATTGAAGATTGGATGATTGACGGTAAATTACGGGGGTTGTAGAGGTGGGTTAAAAACGTTAGGAGAATCATCGACAAAATTAGGAGTGGAATCATTAGTGAATGAACTTCCATCTCCAGAATAGCATGTCGGATCAAAACTTGGCAAAGTTTGTGGGAGCTAATCAACGGTTTGATTGTTGCATGGTTCCGGATTAGAGATAATCGGAACTTTCGATGGACAATTATAGCCATAATGAGCACCGTTCCCACAAGACTCACAAGTACATCATTGACAAAAGATACCGTCTAACGAATCACCACACCTGTAACAACAATGGTGGTCAATATGTGGAGGCCTTTGTGAAGAATTTTCACCGGGGTCCTGATTGAAGACGAATGGCTCTTGAGGTGCATTAACAACATTAGTTTTGTCATTGGATGACTCGGAAGTGTTTAGAAAGTCTTGGAAAATTTCATCTTCATAACAAATTGTAGACCAAACTTCCTTTAATTTCTTTCGTAATAGAGCACATTGTCGACAATATAGACCATCAACCGGGTTTCCACACTTGGGACAATTATGAGGGGGTCGTTGAGACGAGTCGGGTGTTTTATTAGGATCACGAACAAACTTGTCTACGAAACCCCCTTTAGAACAACAACGTGATTTAGTGTACAAAGTTCCACAAGACGAACATTCTTTAATCGTGTAAATAGGATTCAAACGATAATCGAGTGACGCCATAAGAATTAAACAATATAGAGGGATAAGAAGAAGAATTAAATGGAAAAGAGGTTAAAGGAGTTTATTTTTGGTTTTTCAAGTTTTTTTTAAACAACATATTTTATTAAAGGACAAAATGAGACTGAATAACTTATACCAATAATCAACTTGCTTCACGGTAGCTCTCTAAAAGAAAAATGCACAAAGGAGCGGAGGAGCGGGAAAGCGCGAAGCTATTAAAAACCTTCTCCTTTTGGGTCGTAGTTCCTTGGAAGAACCCTCCTTATACCCCTCTTATAGTTTTTTAATCTCTTAAAGGTGAGCTGTACTTCAGGAGTGACACAATGGTAAGTTTTAATCTTTTGTTTGGGAACATATTATGATGATGCTCAAGTTGAGAGCATTATATTGATGATTGTTTTTATTCTTTATTAAAGACAATGTTTTTATATTTTTGATTTTTCTTGTTTTTATCTTATAAATATACTTATAAAAGAAAATGAAAAATATTTTTGTATATATATTTTTTTATATTTTATATACCAACAAATAAAACAAATAACTTCACGAGGAAGGATCTTCAAAGCACTAATTGTCAAACATCAGAACCACAATCGCTTACGTCAGGTTCCTTTTAATACATATAAATATATAATAAATATATAATAAATAGGATAATATCATAAGTAGTGTATGTATTACCCGGAAGTATCGGGTCTCTCCTAAATTCGTTACCCCACAAAAGTTTGTAAACACGGACGGTCGTTATTCCCCGAAAGGCGTGAATTTGAAAATCGAGAATCGGTTTGGAACTTATGCTTGAATAATCAAAAGTTAGATTTGGAATCTGTTTCTACTAATAAAGTGCAAAAAATAACTAAAAGAAAGCAGACAAGAAAGGCAATTAAAGATACGGGCTAAAAACACAAACTGGGAATCCTAAACGGGACCTAAAAACCCTAAATTATCAAAATTAAGTCCTAAAATGATCTTTTTGGTTTTTTATAAGTCTTAATTGACTAAAAAGCTAGAACAAAGAAAACTAGACCAAAAACAAAGGTATTTAAAGCTAAAACGCGAAAAAAACAAGAACGGGATCGAAACTCGTTCTTTAAAAAACGAAATTCTAAAATATTAACCATGCGGATGCAAATTTATTTTTTCTACGTCCTAAATGATTAAAGAAATTTTTAAAAAAAAGAATTATATTTTTTTGACTTTTATTTATTTAAAAAAAAAATATGATTTAAAAATGATTTTAATCTAAATTAATTATTAAAAATACTAAACTATTTTAAAAAAAATCTAAAAAATTATTGAAAGAAGCTTGAACAAAGCTTAACCTAAGAAATTAAGCTTGGTAAAACAGCTTATCGCAATAAGCTGTTAAAAAGCAAAAACAGCTTATAAGCTTATTGGGCCTAAAAGACTATAAAGAATAAATAAGGAAGCACATAACTAGATGGCCCTACTGGTGCCAATGGTTAGTGTGTGTTTGCTTGGGATGAGTGGGTGTAAAGGGGGAGGTCATGGGTTCGACCCCCATGCCTCACCCTTTTTATAAAACATTTTTTTTTAACTTTTTGCAAAAATTTAAAAAGGACATGAAAATAAGCATTTTTGCAAACTATGACTTTTACTGAAAACTTATAAATAAGCCAGAATAAGCAGTAAAAAAACAGACAGAATGCTAAATAACACTTAAGGATAATAAAACTAAATTTTTGGCTTTTTTAATGACTAATTAGCAAAATGGAAAGACAAATAAGCAAAAACAGATGATGAGCAATAACTAATAAGCATTTATGAGCAAAAATTAGCAAAGAAATCTAGCTAAAAAAGCAGGAAAAGAGCTTATGAATTCAACAGTACTAACTTAATAGTTAGTACTGCCTTTGAAAATTTTAAGACTACTAAAGCAATTATAGAACTAATAAGGATATTTTAAAGGAAAATAAGCAAATGCAGATACATAACTACAACTAATAAGCATATAGGAACAGAAATAAGCAAATAAGATAGACAGATAAGTAATAAAAAGGCAAATAAGCAAATAGCTAAACACTGTAGTCCAAACAGCCCCACAAGGCACCTTTGGCTTTATTTTTAAGCCCCTAGAATGATCCTTATGGCTTAAGGGCATTATATGCCCTTAAAGCTTGGCTTATAAGCTACAAGAATCTGAAAAGAAAAAGGAGTTTGAAAATAAGCTACGCTATGAAAAAGGCAAAAGAAAAAAAAGCTTTTACACTCAGCTCCTACTAAGTTTCTTTGGTTTTCTTAAAAGACAAAGGCATTTTACAGACAAGTTTTAAGCTAGAAAAATAAGTCCGAAGTATAAAACAAGCTAAAAGAGATAAATACTAACAACTAATGAGCTTATATTAGAAAATTCAGATCTTAAAACTATAGAGAGCTTATTTAATTAGCTGCTGAATTTTACTCTAAAAAGGCTTGAACAAAGAATGACAGAAGTAAACCAAATGCAGAATACAAAAGGGAACTAAAACTCTACTTTCCCTACTGCATTATACTCTAAATTGAAGTAAAACAATAACTTTGAAAAGACGTTTAACCAAAAATCAAATACAAAACATTTGAAAGGAATTCAAATCCACAGGTTTATAACACTTATAGAAAATGACTTAAAACAACTTTTTAACTTAAGAAACTTAGAACAAACTGATTAAATCTAAACAACTGAACTAGGCAAAGCTGATTTAAAGACCCATAATGGTTTAACAACCATTTTGACCCATTTTCAGTCCTTGACCCAAACACCCCTTTAAGTAGCACTTTGTCATTTTTAAACTCATAACAACTGATTTAAGCAAGGACTTATGATAACTAGATAACAACCAAACAAAATAAGCATAAAAAAGCTAAATGCAACAGATTTTAAGCAATGAAATAAGCTGGAACCAATTAAGCAGTTTGAAGCAATATTAAGCAGTTTTAAAGCAAATCTATACTAAAGGACATATAAGCTAAAACTTAAGCATAAAATTCATTTAATAAGACACATTAAGACAGAATAAGCATCAAATAAGCACTATTAAGCAACTGATAAGCTAAAAGGACAAATAAGCTAAAAATGAAAAAGTATGTGTACCTTTATCCTTTGCTTAAACAAGGACACAAATTACCCTAATAAGCTCTAAATCCTACCCTTGCTTATAAATAAGCAATTCTAAATACCCATAAGCTCATCCTTTGTTAGCTTATCTTCCAAAAGCTTATCATCAAACTTCTTGATTCCATGAAACAATAACATTCAAAAACTTTTGCAAAAACTTTAAATGAGTAAAAAAATTATATCAGCTTAAAAGGCTTATAGAAATGACTTTTTGAACAAAGATAGCTTAATGACAAAAATAAAAAAGGACAGATTTGCATAAACTTAAAACTGAAATTTTCATTAAACATAAAAATGTTACAATGCTTTGAAATGTTAAAATGAGAGAAAACAAAAGTGACATAAAAGTAAATACAAAAATTTAAACCCTAAAATCTAACAGGAGAAATGGACAACAATCCACTCCTATTTATAGGCTAAGGGCCTTGAGGTCTTGCGCTAGTTGTGTTTGTTGTGTGAGGGCTTCAAATCTTTAATCCAAGCCGTCTATTTCTGCTTTCTCTCCAAGCAAACCATCTGAGCCCTCCATCTATAGCCACGTCACATCCTTAATTGATTAGGTCTTGGATTGCCATGTTGTAATTCCCTTGTCAGGCTATCATAGGGTTTTCTAGAAGCTTGGGTGAGTGGGTTTTACCCGGGTGTTAATGGTGGGATGAGGTTTAGTTACCCTGGTGTGTTTTTTATAGGTTTTGGCGGGTGAAAAATGGAAGAGATGATCAACAGTAATTTAGTTTTGTTTAACTGAGTGTAAGTTTGAGTTTTTGGCAATTCTGGCCCCTGAACTTGTATAATGGTTTTGCAAATAGAAGTCCATGTGGGATAATAAATTTGGGGGTTTGCCAAGTTTGGTCCCTCAATGTTATAAGAGTGTTTGCAAGGTTAGTCCCTAAAGGGACTAACGACAGTTAAGTTGAAGGGGTTATAAGGCTAACACAGTTAAGTGTCAAATGGGTTTTGATTTTGGGCTTTTTATATAGTCATTGGGCCGGTTATGAATAAAATGGATTTTGGGCCCATTTAGTCTTCATAATGTATAAATGGGTTGACCCGGCCCATTAGATGGGTACGGGTGGACCCATTTAACATTTCTTCGGTTACGGCTTTGGCTTTGACCGTTGACTTCTCGGGTTTGACTTTGACTTTTTGGATGACTTTGACTTTTGGCTTTTTGGATGACTTTGACTTTTGGCTTTTGCTTCACGCTCTTTCCGTTCTCGTGCTCGGTTTTGTCGATTTGGCTTCGTTTTTGTCCTTTAGTGAATATCCGGTATCTGCATAGTACAAACACAAAAACAAGCATATATATGGCATTTTATGTGTGTTTTTTGTCGTTTAGGGTCGATTTATTAGGTAAAAGGTATGTGTATTTAAGCACATACCACTCACTTCACTATTTTGATTTCACGATCTTTACTTCTATTGGTTCTTCCACAAAGTGGAGCTTGTCATCAACACGTAGTTCTTCCAACAGAATCACAAGTGATTCATCGGATAGACACTTTTTCAAGTTTGACACGTGAAATGTGTTATGAACTCGGCTCAATTGTTGTGGCAACTCAAGTTTATAGGCAACAGTTCCGACTCTCTCGATCACTTTGAAATGACCGACATACCTAGCATCTCTTCTTCTAATTCTTGTGTAGGTAATTCACTTCAAGAAAGGAATTGCCAAATACGCGAAAGTTTCAAGCACGCATCAAAAGTGTCTTGATATTGATTCTTCTTCTTACTTCTTTCAAAAGATCATATTGCTGTGATTAATTGTTGTATTGTTAGTTATACATCAAGTGTAGTTGTGTTATCATCGATTCTTGTGTGTGAGAAATTCGGTGATCATCTTTGTAACCTATAGAAGTGTACCATCGTTGTGAAGGCTTCTTCGCCAAGTGAAAAGAGCTCGGTGACTAGTGTTTAACAAACTCTCGAGTAGGTGACTCAAAGAGTGGAGTAAGGCAAGGAAGATGTCCTTGTAGCCGAACCACTATAAATACTTGTGTCCCGGTGATCTCTTTCTATACTCTATCTTTTCTTTACTCTTACATCTCTTACTTATTAATTGTCAAACATCAATATCTAGATCACTTCACCAAAAAGGTTTCAAACAAAGTGTTTTACAAGTTTTAAAAGGCCAAAAATTTAGAAAACTATTCAACCCCCCTTCTAGTTTTCCACATACTTCCTTCATGTAAAGCTTCATTAACTTCTCCATGAGGTCATTTTCCCTCATTGGTAGGAAGTGAGCAGATTTTGTAAGACGACCAACGATTACCCAAATGGTGTCATAACCATTTGCCGTCTTAGGGAGTTTAGTAACGAAATCCATGGTGATTTTCTCCCATTTCCACTCTGGAATCTCCGGTTGGACTAGTAAACCGGAGGGTTTTTGGTGCTCTGCCTTAACTTTATCACAAGTCAAACACTTGCTAACGTAAGTGGCAATATTCGCCTTCATGTTAGGCCACCAATACAACTGCTTTAAGTCTTGGTACATCTTGTCTGAACCCGGATGAATATAATATTTTGACTTATGAGACTCGTGCATGACTAGAGTCCTTAAGTCGCCATAACACGGTAACCAATTCCTGTTGTTTAAACATAAGGTTCCGTCCGCACGGGGTTTCAATCTTTCCTTTGTAAGGTCTTGTCGGAGCATACCTCCAACATCTTCAGCAGTGAGGTTTTCAGGTTTTAATGCTTCGGTTTGAGCTTCTAGGATTTGTTTAGGAAGATTCAAACCAATAGTCATGACTAAGGCTCGAACCCTTAAAGGTTTAACCCTTTCCTTTCTGCTTAATGCATCAGCGACTATGTTCGCCTTTCCTGGGTGGTAGCGGATGTCACAATCATAATCGCTGAGAAGCTCCAACCATCATCGTTGTCTCATGTTCAACTCTTTTTGATCAAGGATATGTTGTAAGCTCTTGTGGTCGGTAAATACGGTGCATCTTGTTCCGTATAAGTAATGTCTCCACATCTTAAGGGCGAACACCACAGCTCCAAGTTCTAGATCATGAGTTGTGTAGTTTTTCTCATGAATTTTCAGTTGTCGAGAGGCATAGGCTATAACCTTCTCGTTTTGCATAAGCACAGCACCCAATCCTTTATGCGAAGCGTCGCAATAAACAATGAAAATTTCTGATCCTTTAGGCAAGGCCAGAATAGGTGCGCTACATAGCTTCTGCTTGATCAACTGAAATGCAGCTTCCTCTTTTTCTCCCCAGTCGAATTTCACATTTTTCTGAGTCAGCTTAGTCATTGACTTAGCGATCTTAGAAAAACCTTCAATGAATCTTCTGTAATAACCAGCGAGTCCTAAAAATTGGCGGATCTCTGTTGCACTCTTAGGAGATGCCCAATCTTTAATTGACTCGATCTTTGCAGGATCTACATGGATGCCTTTGCTATCAATCACATGTCCGAGAAACTGTACTTTTGGAATCCAAAATTCACACTTGGAGAATTTTGCGTACAACTCCTCCTTCTTAAGTAGTTCCAAGATTAGCTTGAGATTCTCTTCATGCTCTTCCTTGTTTCTTGAATAAATTAATATGTCGTCGATAAAGACAATCACAAACTTATCCAAGTATGGTTTGCACACCCTATTCATGAGGTCCATAAATACAGCGGGTGCATTTGTCAACCCAAAAGATATCACTTGGAATTCATAATGGCCATAACACGTCCTAAACGCGGTCTTCGGAATATGTTCCTCGCGAACTCTCAACTGGTGGTAACCTGATCATAGATCAATCTTCCAGTAGACACTTGATCCTTGTAGTTGGTCGAATAAGTCATCAATTCTCGAAAGTGGATAACGGTGAAGCATCATCAGCATAAGGCTGATCCTCGATCTGAATGTCATCATCTGATGGTGCATGGTACTCCAGGTGCTCTGGCTCCGGAACATATACTGGTACATGCTCATCCAACTCCATGGGATCAGGTACATAGGCAGGTGATAGTGGGTGTGCCTGCCCTTGTTGGGCGACCTCCTCGTACGGGTCCATCTCTGGAATCTCGTCGGCATTCACGAGTGGAATACCCTATGATGATGGTCCGTTTGAATCAGAAGATACGGACGTATAGGTAACAGTGGACGAAGCGTTGTCTGAAGACATTGCAAATCTGTAACCATAATATAAACTTGTACAAGTATATTATATAAGACCATCAGTGATATACGTAATGTAATATAAACACGTATATAACTTATGTAAGCACTTAGTAAAATCAACTAATGCTAAAATGATGTATGACATGTAAGCATGTATACTATATGCAATTAAGTAATGTATGTATGTCCCTTTGAAAAACTTTTGAATGACACAATGTTTGAAAACGGTTATAGACCAAGTAAAAACGTTTGACCTGGTTCTCTATAACCTTGGCTCTGATACCAATCTGTAACACCCCCAAAATGGGCCACAGCGGAATATGATGTTCCGGGGGTATTACTTCATAGATCAATAGCACAAGATATGAGAACGACCATTATAAGGGTCGTTTGAAAACTGATACATTGGATTTAATAAATGGTTCGTTACAAAGCTCATAGGCTTAACTTGTTTGACTTGATAATGTAAAGATTTCACCACATAACAATATCCCAAAATGTAATGCACGTAAATCTTTATAATAATATGACTTCAAAAGATGACCACCCAATGTATCCTTGACTTGCACCTTATTGACCTGAGAAAACATGTTTAAACTGTCAACAATAATGTTGGTGAATTTATAGGTTTATAAAGTTAATGAAGTGGATAGCAAGATTTCCCTGTAATAAAGTAACAAATACAATATCACAAAAATGTATTACGAAATGCACTAAGCTCATGACACCGAAGCTAAACAATGTATGTATGTTGAATACACATAAATGACTTTGCTCAATGTAGATGTTCAACCCGTAACATCCATGAGTGCAAATGGTATACGTTCGTCGTATCCGGCCAACCGGTAAACTAGCAAGCGCTACTTGCCCGAATGGGGATGTTAATCCCAAATAGATCTATTCATAACATTCGCGCTTACATAATGCAATTAACAATTACATCTATGCAATTAACAGTTCATGATGATGGGCATAGTGGGTTATAGCTACTTAGGCAAACTCGTAATATTTGAATTTAAAATGTACTTGCTTCCTGTTTGTAAAACAAACATGATCTCATCCCCGAGATTTGATAAATGATTGAAAAGGTATAAAAGTGGGGACTATAAACTCACATCAAGTAATGATAACGTAGAAGCGAGGTAATGGCACGAAAAACGATGAAAAAGGCTTTATCCGCAACCTATGAATAAATAATACATATTCACTAAACAGAAAAATAATAGTATAAATACTTGCTATCTTGTCCCTAGTGTATGCTTGAACTTTATTTAAATTAATAATGTTTGGAAACAATTTCTTGTTTTTAAAATAGTCAACTTTATTGGGTCAACGCGGCTAAAATATAAGTATATAATTTACGACTTCGGACCTTTAAGAAACTAGGTCAGTCATACTTTAAAATGTCAGTCATACTTTAATAGGAACAAATATAGCATATTATAGAAGAGAAAAAGGGGAAGTGACTGCTCACAGAGAAAAGAAAACGTAAGGATGAAGGCGTTGAGAGCTCGACCCAAGAACAATGACGATCTCACGTGGTCTTTCACCCCACACGTATGCACGACTCAAACACCCTAAACCAATGATTTTTCCCTAACTTCTTGCACCCTTATGATTCCGAACTACCCTGCTCGTCTGCTTGTATGCCTTCTTCGACCAAAATAAGCTAAAAGATAGGTTTAGGGTTAGGGTTTTCTAAGGTTTATATGACCTTGTGTTCGTATGAGGGGTGTTTGTTGTTGTCGAACCAGAATGACAAGAAAACAACCAAGTGGGATGGTGAAGTATGTTGCTGATGATGTTGTTGGTTCTTCTGTGTTTGCTAAAGAGTATGTAAGGCCTTATATACTTGAGTAACATTGCATGTATAGTGATTTACTTATGAAGTCACGTTTTAATGTTAACCCAAATAGGGTAAGGAATTTCTTGGGTATAATTCGGTCAAGGCACAATATTAAAAAGGTGGAACTGTTTGGAACGTGGGGGCAAAGTCAAGAGGGAAATAGCAGCTACTATGTCACAAGCATGCGTGGGTTTTGGAGAAAAGGTTATGGGCTTTTACATATTGGATAAAAGAGTTAAATTAGGAATTGATTTGTTTGTTGAGATATTATCTTGTTTGGAATTTGTGGCTGGTTCAAGGGGGTTGGAAAAACGCACGAGATATACTTCTACTTTATAGGAGTACATTGGATTTTATCTTAAGGTTTATCTAGCTTCCTAAATTATTGAAGTTAAAATGTTGGTGTAGTTTGGACCAAGTAACTTTCCTGGCGCGAGAATAAATTAAATGACGAATATGAATGGATCGAGTAAGGTCTTAATAGGTTTAGGTTACGTTTCTAGCTAAACGATAACTTTTGATGCCTACGCGATTTAACTAGCGAGGTTTAAATGGAAGTAATCACACAATTCCGATAAATAAAAAAAAGAAAATGATTTAATTTGGGATCGTAATATGACCTAAAAAACACGGGGTGTTATATCTTTTGTGGCTATATGAGTGTGAAGCATAAAAAGGATTTATAACTGGAACAAAGTTATCTGTGGAAAAAATGGGAGATTTTGCCCTTCTTATGGGGTTGTTTTTTTCCTTACAAACGTACAAAATACTTTATTTTCCTTTTCATAAGGACCACACATGATTTGAAGTCACAAGTTACATTCGAACCCGTGTAATTTACGCTCATGATACGATTAAGTTCGTAGCAAAGACTATCAATATATGGTCCCTCAGTTGACTCGTCTAGTAGACTTAAGCTGTACCATGCTAATTAGCTAGATTTGATGATCTTAGATTATGTGTACATGAACACGAATGCAAAGTCGTTAAAATGATCATGTATAGTTCCAAATATTGATACGTGTGTACGTAAATGTATATATTCTATGAGACAGCTAGCCCATTTGTGTCACTTCTCAAGAGAATGTTGCAATAATTCGTAAATCGTGCATGTAACACACAAAATAGTATGCTAAAAAATATACTCAAAATACCCCTTTATGTGATACATTTTCAGCTTGATAACAGAACATCTTGATTATCATAGGGTGCAAATTATTTATTCTACAACAACACGAATTTGTTACAAAGTGATATTATTTGTCATAGTATATGGCCAGGTGGAACAGTTGGAAATTAACAGATTAAGAGCAGGAGCAATGAGTGGTGGTGAATTGAGGACGACTGTAGTACTCGAAGTCACGTAGTGAGCTTCACTTGACTTACGTCGTGATAATAGTCATTAAGGGTGTCAAGTGTAACTCTTTTTTCTTTAAATAGCAGTTATTCCCGGTTGATAATGCAAGTCATCATTTTAAGAAACTTCAATAGCAGTCTTGATTCCTCAACTCTTTCTTTCTCTTGAAGTTTCTTGCTACTAAATCACCTTTTTTCTCCTTCCAATGAAAGAATTTTCCATCTTCCTCACCATTAAGATTATATTATTCACTTGTTATATTCTATCGTGTCTTCCTTTACTAGACTCTGCTCGAGAAATTCCAGTACTGCCACGCACCACAACTGAAGCTTCTGCTCTTTTGAAATGGAAAGCCAGCCTTGATGAACAAAGCCAGTCACGTCTTTCGTCGTGGGTTGGAAGCAACCCATGTCAAGGTTGGATGGGAATTGGTTGCAGTAACGGGACTGCAAATGCACAAAGTTTTGTGACAAGAATCCAACTTCGTAATGTAAGCTTAATAGGTACACTTCTTCATCTTGATGCATGGTCATTACAGAATCTTGAATCGTTGGATCTTGCATATATCACACTCTTCGGCAACATTCCATCCAACCTTGTGAACATGTCTCAACTACGTATCCTAGACCTTTCCAATAATAATTTTTCAGGAATAATTCCACCAGAGATCGGAATGCTAAAATATATGGGTCAGCTTTATCTGAACACTAACAGTCTTGATGGTCATATCCCAGATAGTATAGGTACCTTTACGAACTTAACTGTTCTTTATCTGGCTAATAACCGTCTTACCGGTGGCATCCCAATTAGCATAGGCAACCTAGTAAAGTTATCTGAGCTTTACTTATTAAATAATAGCCTTACAGGACCCATCCCACCAGAAATTGGGTCACTGAAATTAGTTTATAGGGTTAATGGCATATAATAGCAACGTACTTTCTCATTTGACCCATTATCAGATATGAACTCCAAAAAGTATCACAATACCCATCGAACTTTATATGAACTGTATCTCAATTCCGCACCTTGACCAATTTTTCTTACAAAATCACGTCATGAGAACTTGTACATGTTATATCCTTCTATTAGCAGCGTTAGGTTCCATGATCAGCCGACTACACACGTTAGGTGTATGGTTTAGTAGTTGGGTTATATGTGTTTTTATTAGGGAAGACAACCTAACGGTGTGTATTAGGGGCTGACATGGAACCTAACGCTCTAAAAGAAGTGACATGACATGTACATGTGTCACATGGCGTGAATTTTGTAAGAAAAAATGGTCAAGTTGCTGATATCAGATCAGTTCATATAAAGTTCGATGGGTATTGTGATACTTTTTGGAGTTCATATCTGATAATGGCTCAAATGGGAAAGTACGTTGCTATTATATGCCATTAACCCTAGTTTATATGTGTGACCTTTCTCAAAATTTTCTCACTGGGGTCATTCCTTCTTTAATAGGAAATTTGACCAATCTAGGTTTCCTTTATCTGTATAATAATAAACTTTCGGGGCCCATTCCGCCAGAATTATCTGGCAATTGGGGTCTCACAGATTTTGAAATTAAGGATAATCTTATTAATGGTACCATTCCGATTTCCTTCAGAAACTTCACTAGGCTTAAAAGGTTCAATATAGCTAATAATCTTATATCCGGCTCCATTCCAGAATATTTTAGTAATTACACCATGCTTGAAGTGTTGGACTTGAGTTACAACCAATTCAGTGGGCCAATACCAGCAGAATTAGGGAAGAGAGCAGCCTTTGTTACATTTTCAGTGCTAAATAATAGTCTCAGTGGTTCCGTTCCACAATGAATTGGACTAGGATGGAACACTTTCAAGTAGGTTACAACATGCTATCAGGTCCTCTGCCACACGATATTTGTGCTTCCGGACTTCTTCAGATTTTTGGCGTGGGCAACAATTCCTTCTCAGGCCCTGTACCAAAGAGCCTAAAAAACTGTAGCAGTTTATTAAGACTTAGGCTTGATAGCAACCAACTGATTGGGAATATCTCCAATGCTTTTGGGATATATCCAGAGTTGAATTATATCAATTTGAGCGATAATAAACTGTATGGTGAGGTGTCGAGCAATTGGGGGTTGTGTCCTAATTTAGCTAGCTTAGACATGTCAAACAACAATTTGTCAGGAAAGATAGCGACAGAGATAGGAGGAGCAACAAAATTAATTAGGCTTTATCTCACATCAAATCACTTGGTTGGTAAAATTCCCAAGAGCTTTGGAAGGCTGGAGTCATTAACATATCTGCACTTGGACGGCAATAAGCTTTCGGGAACAATTCCTTCCGAAATAGGAAATCTGTACAATCTGGAAGAAGTTAACTTGGCGAAAAATTCTCTTACCGGTCCGATCAGTGGAGAGTTAGGAGAATGCTTAAGGTTAAGGAGTTTGAGTTTAAGCAGTAACGAATTCGAAGGAGTTATTCCCGTAGAAATTTCTAAGTTAGAAAAGTTAGAAACTCTTGACCTTAGTGATAATAGTCTATTTGGGGAGTTACCACCACAGTTTGGGGCCTCAAGGTTTTACAAACGTTGAATCTCTCTCACAATAACCTCACAGGCTCATTTCCTTCAACTTTCACTCAAATGATAAGTTTAACCAAGGTTGATGTCTCTTACAACCAGCTAGAGGGGCCACTTCCCAAGATGCGAGCATTTGAAGAGGCTCCAATGGAGGCACTTCGAAATAACAAGCACTTATGTGGAAATAACACAGGTTCCGAATGTCCCATCCAACTAAGAATTCAAGAACACGTAAAGAAGTTTCCAACGGTGATTCTAACTGTAATTCCTATAGTGGGATTCATGATGCTCGTGCTTTTTATTCTTGTCGCATTCTGTTATCTCCATAAAAGATATCCAAATGAAACCAATGGGCAGCGAGAGAGAGAGAGGGAAACCCTTTTTAGCATCTGGAGCTATGATGGGAAAATGGTCTATGAGAGGATTATCGAAGCCTTAGAAGACTTTGATTCCAAGCATATCATTGGGGTTGGGGGATACGGAATGGTTTATAAAGCAGAACTGTTACCCGAGGTTTTTGCTGTGAAAAAAATCCATGCACCGGAAGACGGCGAGATGCAAAATCTGAAGAGTTTTGAGAACGAGATCCGAGCATTGACAGAAATACGTCATCAGAATATTGTAAAGCTTTATGGGTTTTGTTCTCATTCACGACACTCATTTTTGGTATATGAGTTTTTGGAAGGAGGAAGCTTAAGGAAGGTACTGAATGACATGGAACAAGCAATTGTGTTTGATTGGAAAAAGAGGGTGATTGTGGTTAAAGACATTGCCAAAGCCTTATCCTATATGCACTATGATTGTTCACAACCTATTATCCACAGGGATTTGTCGAGCGGAAATGTTCTATTGGATTCAGATTGGGTTGCTCATGTATCCGATTTTGGCACAGCCAGGCTATTAAAACCAGACTCTTCCAATTGGACTTCGTTTGCTGGAACATTTGGTTACGTCGCTCCAGGTACTTGAATAAGCATGCGTAATTGATCAAAACTAGATTTGGGACAGTTATTAGCTACTGAACTTTTATTTATTTTTTTATTTTTGCAGAACTTGCATACACAATGGAAGTGACTGAAAAGTGTGATGTTTACAGCTTCGGGGTACTCACACTAGAAATTATCATGGGAAAGCATCCAGGAGACTTTTTAACTTCCTCCCATGACATGAACTTCGAATCTCTGAATGAAGTTCTCGACCAACGCTTGCCTCCACCGGTGCAAGAAATTGTGGAACAAGTCAAATTACTAGTCGAGATTGCAATTTCATGCCTGAGACAGAGCCCTCAATCTAGGCCATCAATGAGAGAAGTCACTCTCAGTTTGCGTCAGTAGGGACGTGTACTGCAAAAATGTTGTAATCCCTGGAGAGGAATGCCTTGAAATCTTACTATCGAGCTACTGCATGCAATATGAGATTATGATAGTTCCGTTTCCCTATATAAGTTATCGTCGTACTATGTAATTTGTAATCTGTTTCTTATTCCTATTCCTATATATGCTCAAGTTATTGAAAAACTAAATTGATATCACAATAACGTTCTGGGTCCATTTTCTAGACAACAAAATAACTAGACATTTTATAATAATTAGTACAATGTGATTATGAAAAGTTAACACCCAAATACAAGCAATTGACATATCAATCATGTACATCTCCAACCATTATGCATTCGAGTTCATTTCGACCCATTTGGGGTTATGTTTGATCTCTAACGGGTCAAATGGCCTAAAAAATAAGTAGCTAAACAGGAGGAGGTCCAAAGTCGCTCAAATTTGACTTTAACTTGTTTAATTTAGAGCAAGTTATGCAACTACTAATCATAACTAAGAAACACAAACCAGTACATCTACATGTTTCAAATTAATGATGACAGATCATCTGTTTGATGCAGAATCCAAATTTCTATTAGCAACGAAGCTCATAAATGCAGATATGTAACTTCCTAGAATATGCATTACCAACCACTAACAATATAATGACATAAACCAGATTTTGTACACACGACATATGTATAAGCACAAACCATCATGGATTCAAGTCAAGTATGCTGATTAATACTAGAAATAGTTTCTGTAAACTACCAAGATAAAAGACAAAATGGGTGAAAATAAACTCTTTCCCTGTCATACGTATATATTCCCAAAACCAAACTAATCATTCGTAATTCACTCACCGCAAACAATATGCAGCTTCACTACTCCTATTCTAAAAAGATCAAGAACTATTCTTAATGTTATTGAAGGCGCATTTATATTACTCTGTGGATAAATAAAGCTATTACATAATATACAGCTTTTTGGGCAATTTGGATGTGCTGCAAGCAAAACCTACAATAATCAGTTTTATCGCTTTTAAGATACTAGGAGTCTAGTTCTAATTTCTGATGTTTACGGACCAAAATCGATTTGATCACTGGGTTGCATATTTGCATAAAGTTATGTAATAGTGACTCTTGATCATGACAATCAACACTTAGAAAACACATCCAAACAACCCCTTAGTCACAATTTGTCAATATGTTACTATTTGCGTCATCACTAGCCACAAACAAACCAATTTCAGAGAACACAAAAAAGCACGATTAAGATTTTGCAGTAACTATGTTAATCAAACAATCGGATGCAAATATACAAACGATATGGAGATTTATAGGAATCTAGTTATCGTAAATTGAACCTGTTATGATGCTAAAAAAGTCATGATAAGAACAGTGGAGATATTTTAAGAACATAACCATTTTAAACATCTTTAACAATCGTGTGCATCTTCCTAAGCATTACTAAATGAGATAGACAATCTACCGTTTCCTTAGAACTTAGATATTGGTTTCAATTTCATCAAAAAGAGCATAGACTTGGTCCCAACCATCTTCCTTGTTAAATTTTTACATCCGTTTGGTAATTGCTTCTTTTGTAAAATGTTTTTCTTTAGATTCTTCTTCTCAAGAAGAAGCTAGCAATTTCTTCAACCTTTCCATTTCATTTGATGAAGCAGTCACATATCTTTTTAAAATCTCGAAAACTTGAGACTCACTGGTTTTTAGAGATTGTGCAGCGACTTCGATGCCAGAATTCAACACCATCGATCTCACACCCTCTACATTCATACAAGGTTCGGCTCCATACTTCACCATTGATATTTCATATTATATCGGGTGCTACTTTAATTAAGATTCTTAATACTCTCCATTGTCATTCTGAGTTACAGATCCCGTCTTCAGAAGGAAAAACAAATTAAAATGTTTTTGTTGTATAACTATAAAAAGCAATTAACAGATATAGAGATTCTTATGAGCATTTAAATGAACTCGACAATATGGGCATCTTTGGCACAGAGGTTTCTAAAGCTTGATGTTCTTTAAAGAAACAATTCTCAAAACTGATTATCCAAATACCAAAACCAAATGATAGTCTGATCCACCAATACTTAAGACTAATTAAAGACATATATTTTGTCAAATTAGCTAATCCTCAATCAAATATCAACTACATGGGTCTATTATATCAAGTTGATAAATATTCCATACTCTCTCCTATACGACTTATATATGTGTTGTTCAGGTGTCGCCAAATTTTTCCGTACCAATATGCCATGATAGCTACACAATGTCAAACATGTCCTATGATCATTCTTACGAAAAAAATATTGCTTCTATTATATACAATTTAAACTGATTTTTGGCTTCATACAGTAAACATAAATTTGGACCACCAATCAAATGGGTTAGTGGTAAGGCACTTAACCTCCCCACACTAAGGTTTAGGGTTCGAACCTCACTAGTTCAGGAAAAAGGTCGGAAACGGTCACAAACTCGCTCCCCGTTTAAAGTAAGCATAAATTTGTCTTGAGTAATTAAGCAACATATTTACATAAGCTACATAAGTTGCCAGTATTATATGCTATAGAATATATACAGCAATTACTCAAAAATCACACTAATTATACTTATTTGATATTATTCGCAAACTAAAACACCTAAAATCGAATACATACATGAAGATACAAAACTGCAAACATAACATCCTATACATATCATAACATAAAATCGAATACAAAATCACGCATGCATGTTAGGATACGTTTACATGCGATTAAACTAGCATTTTACCAAGCTGGGGGTATTTCTTTTGTTCTTAGTGGGGAAGAAATGTAGACCCAAACCCTTAATGCATTTTAATTGGGGGAAGCATTAAAGCTTCCGTCTCCCCAATAAGAGGCTAATTAAGTGGTTTATATGGAACCACTTAATTTGGTAAACAAGCCCTAAGTTTACCTCGTTAATCGGTAATTATTTATTTAGAGTGTCTATGTGATAAATCATTGATAAACTTGGGACACGAAAATTTTGAGCGAAAAAACACTAGGCCCCGTTTGGTTCGCGGAATCTTCAGGATTCTGATGGAATTGGAATCTGATTCCAATTCCATAACGTGTTTGGTTGGCAGAATGTTTGAATTCAAAATCTGATTCCAATTCCATAGTGTGTTTGGTTGGCGGAATTAATGTAATGAAATACCTCAAATTCCTTTATGTGTGGAATTAACATTCCATCCTAAAACGGAAGGAAAGTTTATAATTCCATGGAATTTGATATTTTTATCATCAAAAATAAATTTTTATTATTATTATCATCATTATTATTATTATTATTATTATTATTATTATTATTATTATTATTATTATTTTTTATTATTATTATTATTATTAATTATTTTGTATTATTTTATTATATTATTATTATTATTATTATTATTATTATTATTTTTATTATTATTATTATTATTATTTATTTTAAAATTATATTATTTATTTATTTATTTAAAAATTATATTTATTTATTTATTTAAAAATTATATTTAATTATATATTTAAAAATATATTATTATTTATTTATTTATTTATTTATTATTATCTATTTATTTATTTAAAAATTATATTATTATTATTTATTTATTTTTTAAAAATTATATTTATTATTATTAATATAATTATATAATTTGTTTTTTCATTTCATTTTTTTCCAACCAAACACGCGATAGTTTTCACAAATTCCAATTCCTTCAGATTCCAATTCATTAACATTCCAATTCTTTAACATTCCAATTCCTTAATATTTTAATTCCTCAAACACATTCCAATTCCAACAAAAACATTATGCGAACCAAACGCACGAGAGAAATATAGTATCTGGTGAAAACCTACCAATAGAAGTCCAATGATATTTCTTGGGTTTCGGAGAGTAGTATACATGGCTCTACTATGACCTCTTGCAAGAGTCTTTCCCATTGCTTCCTTGACAAGTTAAAAGGGGAAGGAAATCAATAACCCGAGTCTTGTAAAATCTCGGGGAGAAGAAATAGTCACGAATCATACAAATATTTAACTTCTCACAGTGATTTTAGGCTCTTAATACGTATATCGGTTTTGTTTGACCCGTCAAGCTTATTTTTACCAATTTCCAGTTTCCTGCCATGCCTTATTTGGTTTCTAGAATATTAGAATTACATAAACCAAATGTACGGTGGCACTATGCTTTGTTCTTTTGCTAACCTTTTGTTTTGTATAGCCATGTGCATGTATGGACTTGGTGAATTTATGCTGCTTAATGTCTTTCTTTGCTAATTTTAGTGCTCTACTCAACTACATAATAACCATTTCCATATTATTTACACGTCTGGAGAACGCACAATGAAGGTCATTACAACTCACCTGATACTATTATAGCTCATAAGTATTAAATCCATCTGAAGTTTTAAGATCAATCGATGATCATTCACTTCCTTTTGCTATTGTCTAGGACATAGATACTTGTAGTACTGCAGAGAGATGTCATGCTTAAAATGTCTAAAAGTTATAACTTATTTCACATCCTCACTTATGTAACTTGCACTTACTGATGGGAACTTCATTTTTGGAACCGGTTATCTCAATAAAAAATAATAAACAATAAAAATTTGTTTAAGAAAAAAAAAAGCACTTTCCATGTTTTTGCATTGAAGGCAAGACACCAGAAATGGAGAATAAGATATACTTTTCACCATCATACCATGGAGTGGGACCCTTGTCGGGCAAGGGTCCGCGGTCATCGTGATTGCAGACGTCACTACAACAAAAGCCTCTTTCCCCAGCGCGTTTTTCCCCAGCGACATATGTCGCTGGGGAAAAGTAGCTAAACGACAAAAATACTCCGACGTGGCATTTTTTCTCGTTGAATCTTTAGTCAAACGTTATCGAAACGTTTCCCCAGCGACATGTCGCTGGGGAAGATTTTCATGAAATTTAATAAAAAATTTCAACGAAAATCTAAGCGGGAAATTATCCCGCCAGTCTTTCCCCAGCGACATGACGCTGGGGATAATGTTGTACATTGTTTAGTGCGTATATTAGTCCTAATTGTTTTGTAGCGTTTGAACTGTTACAACTTTCCCCAGCGACATGGTCCTGGGGAAACTTTATCAGATCTTATTTATTAGGCTGGCCCGTTTATAAGTTAACATATTTTCGGGTTTGGGCTTAGTTTCCCCAGCGACATGTCGCTGGGGATGTTCGTTTGACTTTTAAACAAACTACGTTTTTAGGCTATTTTCGGTCCAATATTCCACATACTAACTAAATTTACTTCAAAGTTAACTGAATTTTACTCCTAGCTACCACTATATGTAATCATAATACACGGAATGACCAAATCGATTAACGTTTATTCTCATACGTTAAACCTATAATGTTGAACCCTAGCTCATACAAAGAACCTATAATGTTGAACCCTAACTCATACATTGAACCTATAATGTTGAACCCTAGCTCATACATTGAACCTATAATGTTGAACCCTAACTCATACATTGAACCTATAATGTTGAACCCTAACTCATACATTGAACCTATAATGTTGAACCTATAATCTTGATGGGTAGAAAGGTGGAGCATATGGGTTTAGTTCACGTTGAGTAGTGTTCATAACTAGTTATGTGTGTGTGTTTTGGGGTGAAACTTTGCGTGTGAGAGAGATGATATGACCAGGAGATGAAACGGGTTGTATGTATAATAATGGTGGCTAGTGAAGTGAGAGTGAGAGTTGAAATGAGTTGAGGTAACCCTAGCTCATACATTGAACCTCTAATGTGTAACCCTTGCTTATATTGCATTTAATTATTTTCATCATTAAACCTAGCTCATACGTTGAACCTATAATGTTGAACCCTAACTCATACATTGAACCTCTAATGTGTAACCCTAGCTCATACATTGAACCTCTAATGTGTAACCCTAGCTCATACATTGAACCTCTAATGTGTAACCCTACCTTATACGTTGAACCTCTAATGTGTAACCCTAACTCATACATTGAACCTCTAATGTGTAACCCTAACTCATACATTGAACCTCTAATGTGTAACCCTACCTTATACGTTGAACCTCTAATGTGTAACCCTAGCTCATACATTGAACCTCTAATGTGTAACCCTAACTCATACATTGAACCTCTAATGTGTAACCCTAACTCATACATTGAACCTCTAATGTGTAACCCTAGCTCATACATTGAACCTCTAATGTGTAACCCTAGCTCATACATTGAACCTCTAATGTGTAACCCTACCTTATACGTTGAACCTCTAATGTGTAACCCTAGCTCATACATTGAACCTCTAATGTGTAACCCTAACTCATACATTGAACCTCTAATGTGTAACCCTAACTCATACATTGAACCTCTAATGTGTAACCCTACCTTATACGTTGAACCTCTAATGTGTAACCCTAGCTCATACATTAAACCTCTAATGTGTAACCCTAACTCATACATTGAACCTCTAATGTGTAACCCTACCTTATACGTTGAACCTCTAATGTGTAACCCTAACTCATACATTGAACCTCTAATGTGTAACCCTACCTTATACGTTGAACCTCTAATGTGTAACCCTAGCTCATACATTGAACCTCTAATGTGTAACCCTACCTTATACGTTGAACCTCTAATGTGTAACCCTAACTCATACATTGAACCTCTAATGTGTAACCCTAACTCATACATTGAACCTCTAATGTGTAACCCTACCTTATACGTTGAACCTCTAATGTGTAACCCTACAAAAACGTAAAAATCAGACGAAATCGTAAAAAAACAGACGAAAACGTAAGAAAATGTACGAAAGTGTAAGAAACCGGACGAAAACGTAAAAAAAGGGCCAAAACGCAAAAAAACAAACAAAAACGTAATAAAACCAGACAAAATCGTAAAAAACGGACGAAAACGTAAAAAAGAGGACGGAAACGTAAAAAACGGGCGAAAAGGTAAAAAAACAGGCGAAAACGCAAAAAAGACTAACAAAAACGTAAAAAAATGGGCGAAAAAGCAAAAAAGACAGACGAAAACATAAAAAACCAGGCGAAATCGTAAAAAAACGGACGAGAACGTAAAAACGGGTGAAAACGTAAAAAAACGGGCAAAAGCGTAAAAAACCAGACGAAATCGTAAAAAAGCGGACGAAAACTTAAAAAAACGAGCGAAAATGTAAAAAATTGTATAAAGAAAATCATATAAAGAACTATTATTGTTAAAGGACTAACGATGCAAAGCGATCATTAGCTAAATGGACTAACGTTGCCACATTATAACGAACGGTACAAATGTTTGGTTCAAGTCGGTTAAAAATTTGAAAGTACGTGGGTTTTGGTGTTAATAAAAAAGTAAAATGTTCAAGTCGAAAATTTTTGAAAAGTTCGTTGGTAATTTATGGCTTTTACCCTTCATTTAATCTTTCACTTCACTTGTCTTTTCTTTTTCTAAACTCAATTTTCTTTTTTTCATCTATAATAACAGTACCCACTGTCAACGAACACCTCCTCCACCTTTGACCTCAAGCTGACATTTTTCCTCATCTATATAATACTTATATTTTTCATTCCTCATTCTTGTCTACATTTATGTTTTTTTATTTGGTGTGTATGTTCAGATCTGAGGTGAATGAAGTGTTTTACAACTTGCAGAGGGGTCTCGGAGTGGTGTGCAAGAGGTGCAGTCGCACAGGGCCTCCACTTGTAAAGGGCCACATTTTTATTAATTTTCAACATAAATACGTATAATATTAAACATATATGAGCAATGTAATTCAATTATATATGCAACTTCTCTTTATTTCACAAGCGTAATGGGGCCTCTTCGTTGTTATTGCCTAGGGCCACCAAAGATAACGAGACGGCTCTGCAACTTGTTTATTTTATATTTTGGTTTGCGGTTAATTTGTGTGTCTGCTGTAGTATTAAATTTTCTAAGCATTTTGTTGCAATTTTCGAGTTTAAATTATCGGTTTTTAAAGCTTTTCTTGTATGGGTTTTCGGTGGTAGTGGATTTGTGAAGAGTGTTGTAAGTAGCGGTTGTTGAGAATGGTGATGTGGAAGCCGATAGTGGTGGTATTGGACATGAAGAACATGATGAAGATTAGAACCACAATAGTTATAAAAAAAATTGAAAAGAAGATCTTTCTGAATACAAAACTTATCAAATACAATTTATAGAAAAGATCGAAATTAAAAAAAGAATAACTTAAACAGAAGTTTTTGCGTTATTCTTTTTTGATGCGGCATGGGAGATGGAAATAACGTAAATGATGTGGCATTAAAAACAATGATGTGGAATTTACAAATCTGATACCTAAATCTCAATGATTTAATTGCATATATCTTCTAAAAATTTAGTTACTTAAATAACTGCTTCAACAATTACGATGATCTTTTTAAAAATAAAAAAAGTACAATGACTAAACTAGATATTTTGTAAAAGTATAGTGGCCTTCTAGTTTAATAATTTAATAACCCCTTCATATGGTAAACATAATTTGAACCACCAATCAAATGGCCTAATGGTAAGACACCTAACCTCCCTTACAGGAAGGTCTAGGATTCGAACCTCATTGATTAGGTGTCGCCAAAGAAAAAGTTGAAAACGGTCACAAACTCCTCGTTTAAAGTAAGCATAAATTTGTCATGAGTAAGCAACGACAATTACTCAAAATCACACTACGTATTTGATATTATTCGCAAACTTTTTTTTAAAGGCGATATTATTCGTGTCCGCGTATATGCCGGACAGGCTAGTAGTCCGAGGGGACCACATAAAACCCAAGCAGACTAACTCAAGCCTAATCGAAGAAATCCTAGACCAAGCTACTCAAATCCGAACGGGCCACAAGGGTCCGAACGGGTCATAAAGTTGTAAGCTACCGTCCGCATACATACCGGACGGACCTCACATCCGAACGGGTCAGACGGGATCCGGACGGGCGTACTACATCAACCCAAAAGAAGACAAAGCGTTAGACTCAATAAAGAAGGACACCTCTTCAAACTATTGGATAATAGCAAGCACTTACGCAACATCGCTATTCCAGGAATTAAGGAGCGATGTCCCCAAGGTATACCGGCTCCCAAGACAGTCTAGGTATAGGTCGTCTCCTTCATTCCCAAGGTGTCAAGAACAGTACTTCCAAACAGTACTTCAAGTAGTATAAATACCCAAGCATTTATTACTTAACAGCCAACATTTTTACTGCATACTCATACACACTTATTATTATAGCCTCCTCGGCTCCCATATATAGCCCCTTCGGCTGATATTCATATACTCACTCTCACGCCCGAGCTTGGTCCTGGGTCAACACCCGGGGCGAGTTAACGGATGTTCTTTCTTATTTTCAGGTAATTAAAGGGGATACTTCACCAAGAGGCGAGGGAACGCACCCTAGACTCGAGGTACGGTATTTTACCTTAACAACTTGTTTACCTGGTGGAATGCATTTCTGTCACTTTGATTCTACTCCAAATTTGCTCTTTGGCCTCCTGTTGGTACCATTGAATGTGGGTCAAACTAATGTTTACTGTCATGACTCATGAGTATTTTATATTTTCATATGATGCAAGTATGTAACATACCTTTGTAGGTACTATATAAGTACTGTTTGAAGTAACTTACTTTTGTTTTGTGATCGATGATCTATAAGTATATCACTCAAGTAATTAAGTTAGGACTAGAAGACCCATATATGACAATAGCTTATC